>APFE030327303.1:36930-56178 GCA_000404065.3 Pinus taeda | reverse complement strand
ATTGGACATTGGGATTTTCATACCTCTGTCCTTAAGCATGATGTTGTCCTCTTTGTTGGCTGCTGCCTTGGCCTTGGTTCTGATCTGAATTGCTGCCTCTTCCTTGAGCATTTGCTGGACTGTTCCTTCCACCTCTGTTCTGGCTTCTGCCTCTTCCTCTCTTGTTTCCTTTACCTTGACCTCTTCCTCTTCCAAAGGACATCTGGGTCTTGAAGGCTTGCTCTAGAGATGAGTTTTCCTTTCTACTCACAATCTCTGCTCATGTGTTATCAGTGATGCATGTAGCTCATCAACTGAAAAGTTTGAGAGATCCTTTGTCTCTTCAATGGTGGTGACAATAGCATCAAACTTTGACGGTAAGACCCTCAATATTTTCTCCACAATCCTCCTTTCTTCAATGGTTTTTCCATGAGTCCTCATCTGTGTAATCAGACCAATTACATGTGTGAAGAATGAGTCAATGTTGTCTGACTCCTTCATGCACAGATTCTCAAAATCTCTCCTCAGCAACTGTAGTTTTGCTGTCTTCACTTTCTCCATGCCTTGATAGGTTGTCTTGAGGGTCTGCCATGCTTCATTGGATGTCTTAGCTGCTGCTAACCTTGGAAACACACTCTGGTCTATTGCTAGATACAACAACACACAGGCTTTTGAATCCTTCTTCCTATTGCTCTTCAGCAGATCCTTCTCTGCTGGAGTTAATCTATTAAACTCATTTTCATCTGCTGGTTCTTCAAAACCATCTTCAACTATTTCCCATAAATCTTGAGAGGCAAACAGGGCTGTCATGGTTGTTGCCCAATAGTCATAGTTTTTCCCATTAAACTGTGGGAGCTGGGTGTTAAACGTACCCATACCAGTGCTTGTGTTGTCCATTCCTTGCATCCTTAGTTATGCTTCAATTTCTTGACTGTGTATTTTAAAACAACTGACTGCTTCTTCAGCAACACATAATTTTTTTTTGTGAAATACCTTAGTATTTTCTTGACTGAGCCTTCACTCTACTGGCGAAGATCTACTGCTGCAACAAAAGACTCCTCCCTTCAGCTTCTTTGTCACCTTCAAAGAGCCTAAGCCTGCTCTGATACCACTGTTGGGGATTTTTCTGGTAAAATCCCAAAAACACAAAAATAAAATACACAGAGGCAATGCTCTGTTTCCTTTACTCCACAGGATCTTTTGTGCATAGGGAAGCTTTAAAAAAAAACTGAAGAACAGAGTATTGCACCACCATAAAAGGATTTCTATTCATTAAAACAAAATCACTGATACATATTCATCCTCTATGCTCAGAGGGATTCAGCAAAACCTTTCAAAAGAAATTACTCTGTCTCCTTTTTCAAATAATTTTACACTGCTGTGTAAAATCTTCATTCACTGCTATGTAAAAAAAAACTTTTACATTTACTGCTGTAGAAAAAAAAACAACACACTGTTGTGTGGAAATTACGCATTCACCAAAAACTTACATTACCCTTTTCACTGCTGTGTGAAAGATTTCATGGTTTTCACTGATACATGCTTCCATCTTTTTCATTACATGCTCCCCATGTGTTTTTCTTACTCACTACTTCGCACTGTTGTGTGTTTCATTTCACAATACAATTGACCAAAAAAAGTTACAATACGTGTTTTACTTGTTCAGTAAAACAAAACTTACACCCGTGAATAATTAAAAACAATATAATTAAAAACTATATGACATTGCCCATACCTATTATAAATTCGCCATATCTCCGTAAGAAATAAAATATTAAAATTAAAAGCTTTTACCAAAACTCTACGAACCCATTTAAATTGCCTTTATGTTTCACTAGCGGTCACCCAAAAACTTTACGCAATGTCAAAAATTTATTTGCTGCAGGTTTGTGATGTCCGTCAACCGTTGATTTGCCCTCAAGCAATCGAACGGTCCACAACGATATCGGGTGAGCCTTTTTAACCGAACTTTAACTCCCAAGATTGTCAGAGATGGTGACGTATGGGGAGAGCCATGCGTCAACTCTAAATTTTCTCGGGTCCCTTGTGTACGAAAACTGCCTTCATGCAAAAGCGGTCCGAGAAGCCTCAAGCGGGTTTGTGGTTTTACTGCGGTGGTTTTGGGCGTTGGTACGGCTGCGTTGAAATTACATATTCAACAATATTTATAGTCACATGTACAATTATTATATTATATTAGTAAATGTAATTATATTAGTAAATGTAATTGATATATTTAAATAAACTTATATCAAAATCATTAATAATTAATAATTAAGCATTCCTCTTTAAAAAAAACTTCGCAGCTAGAGGATTAAATGATGTTAAGCTATTTGATCATGGCCAGTGAAGTTAGTTGGAAGAAACCGTCGGAAAAAAACCATTATTGATAGAACAGACGCTGAGAGGGTTTCAGGTTGAAGAAGGTCCAGACCATGCCGGGTGAGAAGTCTTCTCAATTGCTGAATGATTCCTGAGTAATGTGTGATAATTGCGAATGAGGCCATTTGTAGTGGTTTTTAATTCATTTCCGCTCGTCATAAGTCTTCTCAACTGCGGAATGATTCCTGAGTAATATGTGATAATTGGGAATGAGGCCATTTGTAGTGGTTTCTAATTCATTTTTGTTGGAAATTTCAGGTAATTTCAAACAAAAATCGACAGAGAAACAATGCTATGTTTTAACCTAGGAAATAATACTAGCAAAAAAAACAATTGTTTGATGGAGAACAGAGTTTTACCATACACAAAGGATTTCTACTCATTAATAAAACCGTTGATACAATATTCTTCCTCTCTTAGAGAGATTACAACCATCGACTAAATGCAGTTCCAAAAAACTTCACTGTCTCTCCAAAAAAAATACTCTGTATTTGCATACAAACTTTTACACTGTTGTGTAAAAATCTTTTACATTTACTGCTGTAAAAGAAATTCCTTACATATGCTTGCCCTGCTGCCTATAACATTACACATTATATATTAAAAAAAAAACTTGTTACACGAGAACTACACCAGAACTTCTTTACGCTGTTGTATCCCACACATATTTCTTTCAATGAACTCTGAGCATTACATATACAATGAACAAAAAACAAAAACATAACAATACGTTGAGCTATGCTATGCCCATACTTCTCGTGAGTTAAAAACTAATAAAATTAAAACTTTACCAACAATCTCTGAACCGAAATAAATTTCTTTAATTATTTTACTGGCAAACTGGCGGTCAAACCCAAAACTTCACGTCAACTCCATAGTGCTGGAGGCCTGTACACAGCTTGGTTTCAATCGACGTAGATCCACCATCATTTTAATCGGACGGCTATCACACAGACAAACCAAACAAGATTTATGTTTCGGGAAAAAAGTGGTTTTCAAAAAAGCTTGTGGACACGTGTCGGCTAGCGTACTATATCGCTGCCCTCCAGAGAATACCACTGTCTGTGAAAAGGCAATGCGATAAAAACAGGTGGTTTTCCTAAAGTGATAACGCGGCAGGGGAAATTAATATTTGAACACCCCCCTTTAATTTCAATTGTTGGGTTATCAGTCATACTCAAACAGTTCCTAAAAAATTCAAAACTTTTTTGGCCCAATGGCTTGGTCAGAATGTCTGCAACCTGCTCCTGAGTTCCGCAATGTTTTAAAAAAATTTCCTCCATTGTTTACCAATTCCCTGATGTAATGAAACTTTTGTTCAATGTGTTTCATTCTCTTTTGAAACACAAAATTCTTGGATAATGCAATAAGTGAGCTATTGTCACAAAGAATCACAGTTCCTTTTGTTTACTCTTGGCACAGACTCCTTGACATCCTTCTCATTCAAACTGCTTGACATGTTGTTGCTGTAGCTACCACATATTCTGCCTCTGCTATAGACAACGCTACAATAGGCTATTTTTTAGAAGCCCATGAAATAGCTCCTAAACCCATGTGAAAAACATAACCGGATGTGCTTTTCTGTTCATCTACACTTCCAGCCCAATCACTATCAATGTATCCAATTAAATCTGAGCATTCTAAAGTAGTATATAAAATGTCAAACCTTTTAGTGCCTTTAACATACCTCAGAGTCCTTTTTGCTCCCTGCCAATGTGCTTCTTTTCGCCTCTCCATGAATCTAGAAATTAAACTAAGAGCGTGCATTATATCCGGCCTAGTTGCAATCAAATACATGAGGCTGCCAACTATGCTCTTGTACAAACTAGGATCAAAATCCTTGTTGTTGTCCTCTTTGCTGAGTTTTAATCCCATCACTGTGGGAATGATTACTGCCTTGCTCTCCTGCATATTAAATATTTTCAACACTTCATTAACATATTTTGCTTGTGAGATAAAAATCCCATTTTCAGTTTGTTCTACTTCTATTCCTAAGAAGTATCTCAGCAAACCCATGTCAGTCATTTCAAATTCTTCTTTCATGACTGTTTTGAAATTTTCAATAAGATAATCATCATTACCTCTGAAAATAACATCATCAACATATAACACAACAATTAGAATTTTAACATCCTTTTCTTTGATGTAGAGAGTGGGTTCTCCCTCACACTTTTCAAATCCATTTTCCAGTAGAGAGGAATCTATCCTACTGTACCACGCTCTTGGTGCTTGCTTCAGCCCATAAAGAGCTTTCTTCAATCTGCATATTTTTTGCTCTTGGCCTTTCTTTTCATAGCCTGGAGGTTGTTCAATGTAAACCTCTTCCATTAACACTACATTTAGGAATGCTGACTTCACGTCCATTTGGTAAACTTTCCACTTGTTTTGTGCTGTTATGGACAACACTGCTCTCACGGTTTCCATTCTTGCAACCAGTGCGAAAGCTTCCTCATAGTCTCTCCCATACTACTTCTTATATCCTTTGGCAACAAGTCTTGCCTTGTGTCTTTCTATTTTGCCTTCAGCATTACTCTGAGTCTTATAGACCCATTTAATTCCACTGACTTCTTTTCATTTTGGTAATTCAACTAGATCCTATGTCTTGTTCATTTCTATGGTATTGATCTCCTCATCCATAGCTTCTATACATTTCCTATCTTTAATTGCATCTTCGAAATGAATAGGGTCATCAACATCACAATATAAAGCAAACAAATAATTCATACCTTCATCATCAATGCCACTTAAATTTCTGAACTTCTTACCTCTTTCATTTGGTGTACAAGTGCTTGAAGACGCACTTGAATTTCCTCCTTGTGATGTGCTTAGAGAAGCACTTTCATTTCTCCTCAGGGGTGTCTTTTGTTTCCCTTGTGTTCGTGCTGTTGTTTGGGGATGTATTTCAGCCATCTCCTCATCATCTTCATCATGTGACAAAGAGATTTTAACATTCACTATTTTCTCTATGCTTCCATCCCAAGCTTCCTCCTCAATGAATTGTACATCTCTGCTCATAAAAAACTTCTTGGTGAATGGGTTATACAATCTATAGGCTTTGGATTCCTCACTGTATCCAATGAAAATACATTTCTCCCCTTTGCTGTCCAACTTCTTCCTTCGCTGATCTGGAACATGTGCATAAGCCACACATCCAAAAACTTTCATGTGGGTGACTCCTTGCTTTCTCCCACTCCATGCTTCTTCCAGCACTCTATTCATGATTGACTTTGTAGGACATATATTCAAAATGTATGCTGCACAGTGTACAGCATCAGCCCAATAGTCATTTGGCAAATGCTTTGCCTTTAACATACTCCTCGCCATATCCATGATTGTCCTATTCTGTCTTTCGACTACTCCATTTTGCTGCAGAGTGTACCTAGTGGTAAACTGTTTTTGAATTTCATTTTCTCTACAAAAACGTAACTTTTTTTTGGAGATATACTCACCTCCTCTATCCGTTCTTAGAACTTTGATATGCATCCTGCTTCTGGTTTTCTACAAGTGCTTTGAAATTGCGAAAATTTTCAAACACTTCACTTTTGTTCTTCAAGAAAGAAACCGAAGTTTTTCTAGTAAAATCATCAATGAATGTTATTATATATTGGCTGCCTGCAAGTGATAGAGTTTGCATCGGTCCATATACATGTGAGTGAACGATCTCTAAGGTTTCTTTTGCCCTTATGCTTTTCCCTGATGGAAAACTTTCTCTATGTTGTTTCCCCAAGATACAACCTTCACAAAGGCTATTTGGTTTCTCTATCAATGGTAATCCTCTTACCATTCTTTTTCTATTCAACAAGTTAAGACCTCCAAAGTTGAGATGTCCAAATCTCAAGTGCCACAACCAATTTTCATCTTTTGATTCACTTTGGAAAGCCTCTTGTGTAACTGCTGCAATTTCAACTCCATCTTTCAAATCTACTTTTATCCTCAGAGGGAACATCCTGTTCCTTGTCATCCTCACTTCAACAATACATAGTTTGTTGGGTTTTCTATCCATGATAGTGCATACATCATTCTCAAAGAAAACATTTTACCCCTTTTGAAGAAGATGTCCAATACTGAAGAGGTTACATTTCATTTGAGGAACATAATAGACATCTGCCATGGTTTTATTTTCACCTTTTTTTGTTAAGATATTTACCTCTCCTTTTCCCATAACAGAAACTTTAGTATCAGTCCCAAGTGTGACTTGTTACTTCACACTCTGATCTAACTTAGAGAGCAGCGCTATGTTTCCTGTCATATGCTTACTGCAACCGGAGTCTAGAAACCATATATCATCACTCTTTGTTTAAGCTATATTACAGGCTAACAACAAATTATCTTGGATGATATTTCTCTAGTGATATTTGCACTAGTTTTATTACTCATATCATGTTGCTTCTTCCTACATTCATTTGCATAATGCCCATATCTTTTACAATAATAACATTGGACATTAGATTTTTTATACCTTTGTCCTTGAGCATGATGTTGTCCACTTTGTTGGCTGCTGCCTTGGCCTTGGTTCTGATTTGGATTGCTGCCTCTTCCTTGAGTGTTTGCTGGACTATTTCTTCCACCTCTGTTTTGGCTTCTGCCTTTTCCTCTCTTGTTTCCCTTGCCTTGACCTCTTCCTCTTCCAAAGGACATCTTGGTCTTAAAGGCATGTTCTAGATATGAGTTTCCAGTTCTACTCAATCTCTGCTCATGTGTTATCAGTGATGCATGTAGTTCATCAACTGAGAAATTTGTGAGATTCTTTGTCTCTTCTATGGTGGTGACAATCACATCGAACTTTGAGGGTAGGACCCTCAATAGTTTCTCCACAATCCTCCTTTCTTCAAGAATCTCTCCACGAGACCTTATCTGTGTGACCAGACCAATCACTTGTGTAGAGAATGAGTCAATATTATCTAACTCCTTCATGCAAAGGCTTTCAAAATCTCTCCTCAACAACTGTAGTTTTGCTGTCTTCACTTTCTCCATGCCGTGATAGGCTTTCTTGAGAGTTTGCCATGCTTCTTTAGATGTCTTTGCTGCTTCTTTCGTTGGAAACACATTTTCATGCTCTGCTTGATATAAGAAGAGGAGGGCTTTAGAATCCTTCTTCTTATAGCTCTTCAACCGTTCTTTTTCTGCCTCAGTTAAATTGTTAAACTCATTTTCATCTGCTGGTTCTTCAAATCCATCCTCAACAAATTCCCATAAGTATTGTGAGGGAAACATGGCTCTCATGGTTATTTCCCAATAGTCATAGTTTTTCCCATTAAATTGTGGGAGCTGGGTATTACAGATACCCATGCTAGTGCTGGTGCTAGCCATTCTTACTCTCTAAACTATGCTTCAAAATGCTTGACTGTGTTTTTAAAAATCACTGACTGTCTTCAACTGCAACACAAAAAAAACTTGAGAAATACCTTTGAATCTTTCTTGACTGAGTCTTCACTCTGCTGGAGAAGTTGCTGCAACAAGAATCCTTCCTTCAGCTTCTTTGACAACTTCAAAGAGCTTGGACGAGCTCTGATACCATGTTGGAAATTTTTGGTAATTTCAAACAAAAATGAACAGAGAAACAATGGTCTATTTTAACCCAGGAAATAACACTCTGTTTTAGCACAGGGAAGCAAAAAAAACAATTGTTTGCTGGAGAACAGAGTTTTACAATACACATAAAGGATTTCTATTCATTAATAAATCTGCTGATACAATTTTCTTCCTCTCTCAGAGGGATTACAACCATAGATTGCTTCAAATGCAGTTCCAAAAACCTTCACTGTCTCTCCAAAAAAAATACTATGTCTTTGCATACAAACTTTTACATTGTTGTGTAAAAATCTTTTACATTTACTGTTGTAAAAGAAATTCCTTACATATGCTTGCCCTGCTTCATGTTGTGTATAACATTACGCATTACATATTCAACAAAAAAAATTTCATTCAATTTGCGTTGTTGCACATTCCCTTACAATGCTGGTTCAACGAACGAACACTAGAACTTCTTTACGCTGCTGCATCCCACACATATTTCTTTCAATGAACTATGAGCATTACATATACAATGAACAAAAACAAAAACATAACAATACATTGACCTATGCCCATACTTCCCGTGACTTAAAAAACTAATAAAATTAAAACTTTACCAAAAATCTAAGAACTGAAATAAATTGCTTTAATTATTTTACTGGCAAACCGGCAGTCAAACCCAAAACTTCACGTCAACTCGATAGTGTTGCAGGCTTGTACACAGCTTGGTTTCAATCGACAGACATCCACCATCCTTTCAATCGGACAACTATCGCACAAACAAACCAAACGAGAATTATGTTCCGGGAAAAAAGTGGTTTTCAAAAAATCTTGTGGACACGCGTCGACTAGCGTACTGTATCGCTGCCCTATAGAGAATACCACTATCCGTAAAAAGGTGGTGCAATAAAAACAGGTGGTTTTCTTGAAGTGATAACGCGGCAGGGGAAATTAATATTTCAACAATTTTCGCTCCTAATACTCTGTATTGTTGTTCATATTTATATTATCTTTAGTGCACACACTTGTGCGACTATCTTTACAGTTTCTTCACAGCATAGATATTGCCACTCAGTGTATGTACAATTAGTTATTCCGCTAATTTAGATAGCTATAATTTGAAACAAAATCAATAGATTTTAGATGAGTATATGATTATTCGTGCTCCTTTTCATCATTATTCTCCTTTAACACTAGCACTCGACAAGGGCATGTGCATTTATCACAGGGAACAATAAATTTCTCACCTATATATATGAAGAGATACGCTCATTTTTTTTAATTAAATCCTAGGGTAATATGTTATTTGGTTTCAAAGTGATTCAGGGTTTATGAACGAAGAAGGTAGAGACCGTGCTGCCCTCTCATATGAGAAGAACAGTCCCTATCAATGTTTATGAGTGAAGAAGGCCTAATTTCTGATCCTCATATATATTAATGTTGGTCTTTATATTATTTTTAGTGCACAACTTTGTACGAATGTCATCACAATTTATTTATAGCAAAGATATTGAGAGTCATTGTATGTACAATAATTTGAAACCAAATAATGAAATATCATATGATAGCTATAATTTGAAACCAAATCATGAAACTTGAGATGAACACATGCTTCTTCGTGCTCATTTTCATCACTATTCTCCTTCAACACTATCACTGGGCAAGGGCATGTGCCTTTTAATAGGAAAAGTAAATTTCTCAGATACACTCATTTTTTTAATTAAATCCTGGGGTAATATGTTATTTAGTTTCAAAGCGATTAAGGGTTTATGGGCAAAGAAGGCCTCATTTCCACTCCTCATACTGTATGTATATTGACGTTGGTCTTTATATTATCCTTAGTTCACAGCGTTGTAAGCTGTTGGAAATTTCTGGTAATTTCGAACAAACTGAACAGAGAGACAATGCTCTGTTTTAAGGTTGGGAATTTTTCTGCTAAAATTGCAAAAACAAAACAAACACAACACAGAGAATGATACTCTCCTAGGAATTTCTGATAATTGCAGAACAACAAAAAAAATCACTTGAACGGAGGATAATACTCTGTTTTACAACACAAGATCTTGCTGCACACGGAATTTCAGCTTGCTTAAGATAAAGTTTCAGCAATAAACAAAAATAACTTCTATCCATTTACAATAAACCAACTATTACAAAACTTCTTCCTCACATAGAGGGATTTTCACAACTGCTATTACAAAAGCATCTTCCTCACAGAGAGGGATTCACCAAAGATTATGCTGAAGAGCATCTTCCTCTTAACCAAAGGGATTCACCAGTCTATGCTGAAAAGCATCTTCCTCTTAACAGAGGGATTCACCAAAGACAACAGATCTTCCTCTTAACAGAGGGATTCACTGGAGACTGTGCTAAAAAGCATCTTCCTCTTTAACAGAGGGATTCACCAAGAAATTCCACCAAAAAAAAAATTACTCTGCCTCCATTTAAAAGATTTACACCGCTATGTGTAAATTTTTCATTTACATTTACTACTGTAAATAAAAAAAATTCTTACATAGATTTACTGCTGTAAAGTAAAAAAAATTTCATCATATACTCATGCTCTGTTCTTGTTTCATTTCGCACTGCTGTGCATTCCATGTGCTCAAACTCATTTTAACCTGCTAAAAAATTCTCCCCTTTTCTTGCTTCTTTTACGCACTGCTATGCATTTTTCATTGCCTAATAAAAAACATTTCCATCTGCTGCGAGCTTAACATTGCATATTCAAATGAACCAAAAAAAACTTTCACACACGCTGTTGTGCTTTCCATTCTCATTACATTACAATGAACAACTCTTTTCTTATGTACTGATGTGCATCTCAATAACAAGAGACTCTGGTTTTTTTTGTTCGCACGAGCTGTGCATTTCATTCCATCACTTCATTCTCAAACACTATGGCATTTTCACTTCTGCACAGTGTTGCATGCTTTTTTTCTTTTGTGCTGCTGCACACTACAATTCATAGTGCTGCACACATTTTCATTTCATGCAACACAACAACAAAATAAACTTTGTTTTTACTTTTTACCCTAAAACAAACAACTCCCGTGCATTAAAGAAAATTGAATGTTTTACCAACATTTACTGGCTAAAGTAAATTTCCTCAATTACTTCGGTATGGGGATAAATTAATTTCAGGAGCGTATGTACAATCTGCGAACCGCAATGTACATTGCATTGAAACAAAACATGCTCACATGTAATAAAAATGAAATAAATTCTTCATCTACTTTCAACAACCGGAGTAAAAAAATTCATTAAATGCTTCACATGGACTTTGCTTCTTCATCCATCCAACGCTGTCAATCAGCCCTGCATCTGTATTCAGTTTTATGACCTTGTCAGTCATATGGAGGTCCTTCAAAAAAAATTTGCCGCTGTTGCCATAACCATTGAATTATGCGATTTGTGATTTACGATTTGATCGCATCGTGAAATCAAAATCAGGGCAAAGCAGGGGTGCAACAGGTTAATGTGCGATAGCAATCTGCGATTTGATGACATCGCACAATCGCATCGCAAATGAAGAAAACAGAAATAGCGGGGACCTCCAGTGGCAGTTTTCTACTGCACGGCAAACACTGCAGTTGGAATTATATTTCAACACTCCCCTTTAATTTCAACTGCTCGGTTATCAGTCATACCCAGACATTTCTTCAAAAATTCAAACTGTTAAAGGCTCCCCCTAACTGTATGCATCGTCTCCTTTTGGCAGAGTCTTCTAAAAAAAAAACTTAGATCGGCTAGAGAGCTCAAGGGACTTTCAGACTGTATTTCCTTCCTTCTCCATACTTGTGTAACTTTCTTCTTTTGCATGGTTCTAGCTTGTGTAAGAGCCCATGTTAAGTTACAATCACGTGCCATATGACCAATGTTATGACACTTGAAGCATTCTACATTGTTCATGAATAAGATTTCATGATTTTTTCCTGTAAAATTGTTTCCTGGAGGTTGTCGGAGACTATAACATGTATCTCTAGGAGATGCTTTACAGTCTTTTGCCATATGATCAAAGTTTGAACAAGAGTAACAATAACCAAAAAATGAACTTTGGTACCTGGGAGATGGAGGTTTCCTTGATGTACTTCTGAAGCCTTTCTGCCTTGAGATCCTTTGATGATAACCATTTCCTCTTGCCTCTTTGACATCATCTACATTTTTTTTTGGAGCTGGTTTTCTACCTGGAGCAAGATTTCTTCTTGGAATAGGATATCTTCTATTGTAGCCTTGATTTTTCTCCTTGCCTTTGCTGGAACTAGGAGCATCACAATTTATTTCTGGTTTCTTCACATCTCTTTTGCTTAAAGCATCTTCATTCTTGTTTGAGGGTTCACCTGCATACCCGAGTCCTGATTTATCAGATGGACATCTGTGATAGCTGAGCATGTCATGCAAGGCTTGAGAGCTCTTCATGATTTTGTTCATCCCTTCAACCTTTTTCTGAGGAGGACAATCTCTTCTTCTAATCTTTCACACTCATTATTCTTCTTTGTAAGTTGTTTCTAAGTTTCTTCCTTGCTACGAGTAGCTTCAGGTGCTACTATTTTAAGGGAGATGATATCTGACTTCATTTCTTCATTCTTTGCTTGACTTCTTTCCATTCTCTTATCAGTTTCTTGTGCCTATTTCCTAGCTTCTTGTAATTTAGACTTAAGGGAAGAGACCTCTACCTTGTACTGTCCAATCCCTTCTACAAGTTTGTTCACTCTCTTGTGCCTTTGTTCAAGTTGACTTGACAAGGTATCTTCCTGCTTCTTTGCTTTATTCAATTGATTTGTCATGGATATGACTTCTTCATGATGCTTCCTTTTGCTTTGATCAAGTTCCTTATTAAGCTTGGCAAGCTCTTCATCCCTTTCTTGTACTTGAAGCTTGATGAGGTCAACCTTTTCATTTTCAGCTTCTATGATGGGTTTAGAATTTCCTTCTTTACTGATGGTCATGGTCAGTGCTCCCTTTGCGTGAAGGTCATGAAGTTTGTCCCATATATCCTTTGTTGATGAATATTTTCCTAGCTTCTTCTTTACAGAATCAGGCAGCCCATCCAAGATTGTCTTTCCTGCTTTTGCATTGTAATCCTTGGATTCTCTATCCATCCTACTATCATCAATCACTGATTCCCAAATTTCAATCCCTTCAGACTGTAAGAATGTCCTCATTTTTATTTCCCATATATAAAAGTTCCCATTGAACCTTGGAGTCTCAAATAGAAAGCTTTCAAGTTGATTATCTTCTCTTTTAGTAGTAGAGGGAGAAACATTTTTAGCAGGATTGGTGACTTTCTTCTTTGACCTCACCATTTGACTGAGTATCTAAAATAACTGACTGTCTTCAATAGTAACACATAAAAACTTGAGAAATACCTAGATCCTTTTGCTGAGTCTTCACGCTGCTAGAGAAGCTGCTACAGCAAAGAAACCTTCCTTCGGCTTCTTTACGCCTTCGAAGAGCCTGGACTAGCTCTGATACCATGTTGGAAATTTCTGGTAATTTCGAACAAACTGAACAGAGAGACAATGCTCTATTTTAATGTTGGGTTTTTTTCTGCTAAAATTCCAAAAACAAAACAAACACAACACAAAGAATGATACTCTGCTAGGAATTTCTGATAATTCCAGAATAACAAAAAAAATCACTTGAAAAGAGGATAATACTCTGTTTTACAACACATGAGCTTTAGCACAGGATCTTGTTGCAGACGGAATTTCAGCTTGCTTAAGATAAAGTTTCAGCAACAAACAAAAAAAACTTTTATCCATTTAAATAAACCAACTGTTACAAAACGTCTTCCTCACATAGAAGGATTTTCACAACTGTTGTTACAAAAGCATCTTCCTCACACAGAGGGATTCACTAGAGATTATGTTGAAGAGCATCTTCCTCTTAACTAGAGGGATTCACCAATCTATGCTGAAAAGCATCTTCCTCTTGACAGAGAGATTCACCAAAGACAATAGATCTTCCTCTTAATAGAGGGATTCACCGGAGACTGTGCTGAAAAGCATCTTCCTCTTTCATAGTGGGATTCACCAAGAACTTCCACCAAAAACAAAATTACTCTGCCTCCATTTAAAAGATTTACATCGCTATGTGTAAATTTTTCATTTAAATTTAATACTGTAAATAAAAAAATCCGTACATAGATTTACTGCTGTAAAGTAAAAAAAAAAATCATCATATACTCATGCTCTGTTCTTGTTTCATTTCGTTTCATTTCACACTGTTGTGCATTCCATGTGCTCAAACTCACCTGTTGAAAATTTTTCCCCTGTTCTTGCTTCTTTTACACACTGTTGTGTGTTTTTCATTGCCTAATAAAAAACATTTCCATCCATTGCGAGCTTAACATTGCATATTCAAATGAACCAAAAAAAAATTTCACACGCGCTGCTGCAATTTCCATTCTCATTACATTACAATGAACAACTCTTTTCTTTTGCACTGCTGTGCATCTCAATAACAAGAGACTCTAGTATTTTTTGTTCGCACTAGTTGTGCATTTCATTTCGTCACCGCATTGTCCAACACTCTAGCATTTTCACTTCTGCACACTGCTGCATGTTTTCTTTCTTTTGTGCTGCTGCACACTACAGTTCATAGTGATGCACACATTTCCATTTCATGCAACACAACAAGAAAATAAACTTTGTTTTTACTTTTTACCCTAAAACGAACAACTCCCATGTATTAAAGAAAATTGAATGTTTTACCAACATTTATTGACGGAAGTAAATTTCCTCAATTACTTCGATATGGGGATAAATTAATTTCTGGAGCGTATGTACAATTGCGAACTGCAATGTAAGTTGCATTAAAACAAAACATGCTCCTGTATAAAAAATTCCATTAAATGCTTCACATGGACTTTGCTTCTTCGTCCATCCAATGCTTTCAATCAACCCCACATCCGTATTTAGTTTTACGGCCTTGTCAGTCATATGGAGGTCCTTCAAAAAAAATTTGACGTCGCTGCCATAGCCATTGAATTATGCGATTTGCGATTTGATCGCGTCGGGAAACCGCAATCAAGGAAAACCAGGGGTGCAATAGGTTAATGTGCGATAGCGATATGCGATTTGATTGCATCGTACAATCGCATCACAAATGAAGAAAACAGAAATAGTGGGGAACTCCAATGGCGGTTTTCTGCTGCATGACAAACACTGCAGTTGGAATTATATTTCAACATAAGCCACGAAGATTCGAAATGGGCACATGTTGGTACAAATCTAGCCTAGTTCTCCTTGACATTGTTGAAAATGAATTGACCTAACCCCTTGTGTTAATATGATTTATTTAAATTGGACTCATTTTCTGCTCTATTTATTGGTGTATGAGATACGTTGGAGGAAGAATAACCTCATGAACATAGTGAACTATCGTCATAAAAATAACTAAATTAAAACTGCTTTTCTGTAAACATCGTGTAACTCTAGGTGCATAACCCATCTTTCCAAAACACAGGCTTTTGAGAAAATCAAAATGTGTTGATTCCGTCTAGTAGGATATCTTCTTCCTTCTGGCCATTTTTTATAGGTTCAATTCAATCGACGACTTTCCTCAAATGGAAGAATTCATTCAACTGGGGTTACATAATTGTTATTGAGGCTGTTTGTAATCATGGCGAACCAGTCAACCTCTCGTCAGCTGCTTAATGCATGGTTCAATCAGGAGAACATGTTAGTGACACAATTGCACTCTTAGTCGTGAAAACATTCTTATGTACAATAATTGTTAGTGGTTTGAATCAATGGAAATTGTTCTGCACCTCAAAGACTTATGGATGGGAAGTAAGTTTTAAATACAAAGACGAAAATTAGACGTTCATATTGTTACCCTTTAATGAATACATTGCTTATGGTGTGCATTGAGATGACTTCAATAATCAATATTGAAGCTCTACATTGAACTTATTTGGCTATTATTAAAATTTTAGCTTCCTCGTCCCATATGCTATTTTCGGTGTTTTCAAGCAAGTACTTGTGTAGTTTAATGTTGTCAAATATAATTTATGCGATTAAGGGTATTATATCGTCAGTCTATGC
Source organism: Pinus taeda (assembly GCA_000404065.3). Classification (NCBI taxonomy): domain Eukaryota; kingdom Viridiplantae; phylum Streptophyta; class Pinopsida; order Pinales; family Pinaceae; genus Pinus; species Pinus taeda. The sequence continues at coordinate 40,252 of APFE030327303.1, read as the reverse complement.
TTTGTTTTTTGTTAACTAAATGGTACTAACTTTATTAATAATACTAAAACAAGCAGCTCTTAGCTTCCCTATAAATATGGACATGACCTCAATATATTTTCAAGTTTACTGAGTCATTGCATTAACTTGCACAGTGACCTTTAAGAAATACTCATAATTGTTGGAATTTAATTCCAACTACAACAATAATAGCTCGACAGAAATTTGATTTCCGTAGATATTTCAGGTTGTTCGATGACGCAAAGTCGTTCCTGATATTTTGCACATTAATGTGCATTAAATTTTCATAATTGAATTCCCCTGCAACCGCCGACTTGTTTACTTGAAAAAGGCATCACCGCTTGCTGCATTCAATACGCAGATAAGCATTAGAAGATATTTTGATTATTTTACTGTTTAAACTCAGATATGTTTCTTCTTATAAATGTAATGAGCAGCAGTTCTGTTTTTAAGAGAGAAAAAGAGAGAAGGTTAGAAGAACAATAGTGATTCTCTTCTATAAACGCACAGTAGTGCTGAACCTACAATTTTCTGAGATAGAAAAAATTGGTTTCTGGAACTGAAGTGTTCCTGTTGTTATCCCTCTGTCAAGAGGAAGACGAATTTGTATCAGCTTGTTTACTGTTTATGAATACAAAATTAATTTTGCGTTGCTGTTACACCAAGTGTCAAAACACGTTGTTGTTACTCCGTAAGTCTAAAAGTGACTTGACGTCAACTGTTGCATGTTGCTGTTACACCAAGGGTCAATCGGTGCAAGTTGTTGTTACACCGTAAGTCAAAAAGTGACTTGACATCAAAAACACGTGGGTGTTACACTGTAAGTCAAAAAGTGACTTGACGTCAAAAATTACATTGTTGCAACACCAAGATCAAAAAATAACGAACTTACGTTGCTGCAACACCAAGAACAACAACTGATGAAACTGCGTTGCTGTTACCCTAGTTTCGCGTTGCTGTAACACCGTATTCCGCAAACGTTTTTTATTATTATTTCCGCTATGCAATTATCAGTTTTGTTTTGAATTATCAGTTTTGCTGCAACACCAAACTACGTTGCTGCAACACCAAACTGCTTTGCTGAAACACCATTTCCAACAAGCGATTTTCTGTTTTTCTGAGTTAAAAACAGAGTATAAAAACAAAGCATTTTTTTTGTTTGTTTGTTATGGAATTTACAAAAAATTCTAACATGGTATCAGAGTAGGTCTAAGCACCCAGTGAGTAAAAAACAGAGTTTGTTTTTCACTGTAGGAGCTATAAGAAGCTTATTGAGCAGATATTTTCCAGCAGAGAAAGTTTTTGCTTGTTTTTAATTTTACAGTATCTCTTCTTTACCTATACAGAGTTAAGATGGCAGATGCTGGAACAGGTTTAACAAATTCCCAACTACCACAGTTTAATGGGAAAAATCACAGTTATTGGTCCATAACAATGAAAGCATTGTTTCTTCTGAAGGAATATGGGAGCTAGTTGAAATTGGCTATGCTGAACCTGCAGATGCAACAACATTGGCTGCTTTGACAGTAGCATAGAGAGATCAGTTGAAGAGCGACAGGAAGAAAGATGCCAAAGCCCTGTTTTTTCTCTTCCAATCAGTACATGAAAGTGTTTTTCCACAGATTGCAGTAGCAACAAAATCCAAAGAGCCATGGGATATTCTCAAAACTGCCTATCAAGGCATGGAGAAGGTGAAGACTGCAAAGTTGCAGATGTTGAGGAGATACTTTGAAACACTCAGCATGAAGGAATCTGATACAATAGATTCATTCTTCACTCAGGTTATTGGGCTGATAACCCAGATAAGATCTCATGGTGAAATTATTGAAGAAAGAAGGATCGTAGAGAAGATCTTGAGATGTTTACCCTCAATGTTTGAAGCTGTTGTGGTAGCAATAGAAGAAACAAAAGATCTCTCATTGTTCACGGTAGATGAACTGAGTGCTTTTCTTATGTCTCATGAACACAGACTAAGTAGAGGAACAAATTCCTCTTTTGAGCAAGCATTCAAGACTCAGATGTCTTTCAGCCAGAGAAAACATTGAGGCAGAGTAAATAACAGAGGTCGTGGAAGAAGCCAAAATAGAGGCAGATATTATCCTGTAAGCACAAGCGGAAGGAGCTGCAATCAGAACCAAGATGAAGGTTCAAGCAAACAGCAAGCTCATGGACAAAGGTATGACAAATCCCAAGTCCAATGTCATTATTGTAAGAAATATGGGCACTACGCCAATGAATGTAGGAAAAAACAAAATGACATGAATAGTAGGCAGAATGCTAATTTTGCAAATGAAGAAAATAAGAATCCAAAGAATGTGCTGTTAACATGTAACATTGCACACGACAAACAAGAAGATTTTTGGTTCTTAGACTCAAGTTGTAGTAATCACATGACTGGCAATATTGAAATGTTTGTCAATCTGGATGAAGATGTGAAATCAGAGGTAACAACAGGAACTGATAGTAAAATATCTGTCAAGGGTAAGGGCAGAGTCAATATCCGAGCAAGAAATGGAGAACAGATGATTGTGCCAGAGGTATACTATGTACCTGGCCTAAAATGTAATCTTTTGAGCATTGGACAACTCATTGACAAAGGTTACAACATGTTCTTCAAAGATGATACGTGTACAATCAGAGATATACCTCCAAGTAAGAAAATCATTGCACAGGTGCAGATGACCAGTAATAGAATGTTTCCTCTCAAACTCAGGGCAGATTTGAAGGAAGGAAGAACTATTGCAGCTGTAACACAAGAAGTCTTTCAGGAACAAGTGAAAGATGTGAATTGGTTGTGGCACTTGAGATTTGGACATCTCAATTTCGAAGGCCTGAATCTGTTGCACAGAAAGGGAATGGTAAAAGGAATGCCATTGATTGAAAAACTGGACAGCCTTTGTGAAGGCTGCATCTTGGGCAAGCAACACAAAGAAATCTTTACAGCACGAAAGAGTATTGTTAGGATATTCCGACACATAGGAATAGTTAAGTTCAACTTGGTCTAGTATAGAGTTAGGTATAGAGTTAGGTAAAGTGTGTTTCTTTACCGTTGTACATTTTGTAACTTACAATCCGACGGTCACGATATGTAGTGATCCGACGATTCATTCTCTCCTCGGTATTACCGACACTTGATCCGTGGCTTGACACCCGATTGGTCCATGAATTCTATTTAAAGCGCATGGAGGGTCATTTGTAGGATTAACCGTGCATGAGAGAAGCTTATGTAAATTTTCATTCTTTTATTAATAAATTGCCCGTAGTAGCCACGTTGGCGCAGGCCGTGGACTGTTTCCCTCTCTGAGGGTTTTAACCACGTCAA
>APFE030327303.1:0-31662 GCA_000404065.3 Pinus taeda | reverse complement strand
ATATATATATTCGCGTTTCCCCGTTTCCAAAATTTGGGGAGGTCGCGTTTCGTTTCGCTTCCGCGTTTCGTTTCGCTTCCCCGTTTCCCCGTTTCGTGCAACTTAGCATTCAAGTATATATAGGGCACTCGGTTCACCCAAAAAGGCATCAATTTCACTCATCATTTATGTGCCATTGGATATGATATTTTCTGAGGCCAAGAGGAATCACACAGATCTAAAGGAGGTCGAGTCTTCAAGGGTTTTTGGGCTTGATTGTGTTATCTTTTTGTGGTGTTTTTGCTTGACCAAAGCTGAGTTCCTGAGGCCTATCCGAAGGCCCTTCTCTAAGACAAAATTTGCCTATTTCTGAGGCAAAATTTGGGACTCTTTGAGGCAAAATTTGCCCATGACTGAGACGCTACTGGGGCACATTTTCGGCCTATTCTGAGGCTGAGTTTGCTTTGTTGGGCCGCAAGCATAAGGGTGAGTTTAAGGCTGGAAAGACCACAATGTAAGGGCCAATTTTGGACCTTGATCAGAAGTCGATTTGGACCACAGTAACCTCTGTAGAAAGGGGCAGATTAACCACAGTCAAGGCAGAACCAAAAAACAGTTTGAGGGGCTAATCAGAAGTATAACTCTAACTCAATGTGTAGCAAAAGTTAAGGGTTGATTAAGGGCACTTCCTAGGGCAGAATTCTGGTCATATCTGAAGCAAGACAGTGAGAAAGGAGACAACCATACTGTGTTCAAACTCATCTCCTAAGTAGCATGATGATATATAAGGTATGAGCTGGAATCTGTTTGTTGTTGTTGAATTGTATATCATTAAGGATCTTTGTGTATTGAAAGTCTACAGCAGCATTTAATTGGATCAGATAAGTCATAATTCAAGGGGCAGACCTGAAGGTTGTTTGTTCATGTTTGGGCCCAGATCTAAGCACCATTGCATATAATCCATGATCTGAGCATGTATCAACAGAGGCAGCAGTGAAGTTATCAGTTTTGTAAGTGAATCACTATCCATGGTATGGGAGCCCACAAGATTCTTCTTATTATCTTAAACTTTAAGGGTGTCAGGCTGGTGCTAGGCAAGTTGTAGCTTTCTTCAGGAGGTTGCCACCTTAAACCAGGGGGTTGTAAGCCTCCATCAAGTTGCAACTTGTAAACAAATTGAAACTATCTAGATAAGTTTCGGTGGTTTTCTTCCCACATTGGGTTTCCACCTAAAATCCTTGTGTACTATTCTTGTGGTGTGATTTTGTTGTTGTTTTGTGATCTTTAAATTGTTTAAATTTTATGAAATACTGATTCCCCCCACCCCCAAGTATGTCCAACACATGCTTGTTGAAGTCTTCTATGGATCTATTTTTATTGAGATTTGAGAAGGTTGAGAATTTTGAGTGAGGAAGAGACTTGGAGGAGGCCGAGATTTTAAGCAGGGTGAGACCTGAAGGGAGATACAGAGACTTCCAATTGGCCGCATAGAACTAAGGAGGAGGCTGAGACTTCAGCTAGAGAGGTTAAGTTTCTTCCAGGGCACAGTCATACAAGTAGAGGCAGAGTTATTTCAGGTGGAGGTTGAGACTTTGCCAGGGACCAAGTTACTCTCCATAGCAGTCAATTTCAAAGGCTGAATTTCCAAGTTCAAATTATTGTTGTAATTTTTGTGTATTTCTCTGTGTGTCAAGGCCCTAATTTTCTAGATTTATAAAAGTGAAAGAAGATTTGTTGGGCAAAAGAATTGTGTTCTCTTGTAGTTGATTTTCCTATTAATTTCCACTGCATCATTTTATTGTGAAGTTATAAATATCAGTGTATTTAATTTTAGCAATTTCAGAATTTATGAGCATAAATATTTTTCCGGCCACAAAACAATTGTGGAGAGAAATAAATCAGACCTAGTATTTAAAATTTAACGCTTGCCAATCATCCTCATCTTCTAAGAATTCCGTGGGGTCGAGGAAAATTACATTTCCTTCAGGTTTGTCTGATGGGGCACAAAAAAAAAATCCCACCATTCTAGTTCAAGTTCTTCTACAAATAGGGCAGATAACTTGAGCTTGTCTTCTCTTTTGGGGCATTGGTGTGCCTAATGTTGAAGTTCTTGGTAACCTCGGAAGGTCATCGACATGAACTTGGTGTCTTATCATGTAAAGATGGTTGATTTCCTCTTTAAGTGCTTGCTTGATGGAGTAAGTGATTTATGACTTCTTTCCTAAGAGTAACTCAGGAAAAGTACAATAATCAAAGTCAATTAATTATTGTGGACTATTAAGCCAAAGTACTAAAGATATATTATAAAATTATTTGAGTGACTTAGATATGATCCCAACCATTAATCTCAAGTGAGGCGAGATCTAATCTTGGTCGTCAATCACTTGAGAGATGTGATATCCTAATGCAGTTTTGCCCTTAGGATTTCTTAGCTAATTAGGGTTTCCAACAGAAATTTTTTACTCATTCAACAATGGGCACTCCTTCACGAAATAAACAGTTCATTCAACAGTAACAATAATCAAATATGAGCAATCAATATGATTCTTGAATCCACAATAAATAGGATTAACCATCAACAACCAAAAATACAATAGTCCACAAAGTATAGTATTATATTCAATTGTCCATAATTTGACAAATAATTTCGACATTAAACTGAATTCTAACTAAGCTTTACTCACTACTATTTACCCTAGCCTCCTAACAAATGACCTGGGTAATCTTGTGTTGATCTGCAGACTAGAATAATTGCAAGAAGTTCAATCATCGCTCTGAGATACCTACAACCAGAGATATAATCTCTAAGTCAACCCGCAATGAACCAGGATGCCCGCGGCTAAAGATATCACGTTTGAGTCAACTCACGATGGACCAGGATGCCTACAGCCAAAGATATCATGACTAAGTCAACTCGGGATGGACCAAGATGCCCACAGCCAGAGATATCACCATTGAGTCAACTCGCGATGGACGAGGAGCTTCTACGAATATTTGAGTATCCTCCTGTAGTGATCTGTAGCCCTAGAAGGGTTGAATACTTGTTAATTGTGCCCAAGAAGAGATCGATCCTATGTAAATTCCTTGAACGTGAGCCTGCAGCCCTGCAAATGCCAAAAACCCTCAAAGATTAACTTTGTGTTAGTGCGCCCTCACAATTTTGCTCCTCGTCCAGAAATACCAATCTGATCACCAGTGATATCACCTTCAGCTGGATATGTCATTGAATATTTGCTTGGTTAATTAATGACCAAAACCTGTGATTTTATCAACAAAAGATGTTGAACTGTAGACAAAACCAAATCCATGATTTTCCAAACAAAATAAAGGTAAGAAAAGAGACTAGACTAACTAGGGTGGAATCTTTCACCACCAAAATCGGTCGAAGGAAAGGGGTCTTAAAACCCTCAAAGCCACAGCACAAGAAAACAGATGTAATTGATCCAAATTGATGATGATCATTTGATTTCATCTCCCCTCTATTTATAGATTTTTCCATGGGTTCCCAAATGTGAAGGGCTGTGAGTGCAACCCCCAATTTTTGGTCTTTTGCCTCAATCGACCCAACTTTTGCACAATGTTGCCCCGACATTGGAAAAATTTAGGTTTTTACCCCTTTATCAAGACTATAGCCTAGGGGGTCGGATAGGCTATTTTGTCCTCTGTCAACGATCAATTCGGAGAGGACATTACAGAAGATTAGGGTTAAGGATTTGGCTTAATAAAGTTATAATATAAGCCTAAGGGAGAGGTGAAGATACACAAGTGGAGGAAGTGATTTTCTCTAGAGCAAGAGGATTAACTAAACTGAAGAGAAGGGAGGAAGAGTGCAGGAAAAATTCAGGAGTATTTCTAGGAGGCCGAATTCAGGAAAATGAGAGGTCGAGTAGCTGAAGCGCAAAGGAGGACGAGTTGTGGAGAGCTTGATTTAGCAAGTGGGTCGATTTTTCTTAAGTGTGCAGGGGTTGTATGAGGAGGAAAAGAGAACATCGAATTCTTAGCGGTAGATACCAAGTTTCTCTAGAGCTGAACTCTTCAAGAGGCCAGCGTTTCGGTGGGTCGAGTTTTCTAGAGGGGGTCGAATAACAAGTTCCAGCAATGTATTTTTTGTGTATTTTTCTCTATGGGTATTCCTGAGAATTTTAATACAGGAAAACTGTTATAAGTGTATATTTATTGTTGTGATGTGAATGTTTTCTCTAATTTTATTTTTTCTGCTACAAATATTTTTATTTCAGAAGTTAAATACCAGTGATTTTATTTTCACGGCAATTCAAAATTTTATTTTATAATTTTCTAGGAATAAAAATTGTTGGAGTATGTCCACAGAGTCTTGGATAGACGGTGATCGGGTGCTCTGTTAAGGCACTCCTTGATGAAGTCACTGGTTCAATTCTCCGCCCCGATCAGGTGATATATTGGACATGATGAAGATGTAGTCCTGCCAAGCTTACCAAAAAAAAAAATGTTGGGGTATAAATTAATTTGAGTTGGTATTACAAATTTAACACCCAATGGCCTTAATTTTTACAGTTAAAACAAAATGTAGAGGAAGAGGCTTATTGCCTTCTATTCAAATAGCGAACCCTTTGAAAGTTGAAACTTCTTGTTTTTCTTTCTTTGGGCTTGTGGATTTTATCCGATTTAAAAGAATAAAACTTATGTTTACCACTTGATTTACATGAGCAAGTATTCTTAACACTCTAATGTGCACTATTGTGTGCTCCACATCCCCATTTGGGCATTCTACCTATATCTTTACAGAGTGAAGTGGAAAACATCTTATCAAACATTTTGAAATATTTTTTGACCCTCTTGGCTAGGCAATGTTCTTGGATGACAACTCTAATATGATGGTCTGACATGACTAGTGACATCCCTTCAAGCTTGATGTTCTTATATCCTTAAGCATATATCCTTCCACTAGCTTCGATATGTTTGTCAACTCTCGAATCACTCAACTTAAATCTATGGTCATTGTCTAGTTTGGTACTGACACACTTCCCCACTACATAAACCTATCCAACCCACCCCGCACCTACATATTGTGGTGGAGAAAGATAAAGACTAATAAGCATAGTCGTAACCTTTTAATGGACAAGTATTTATTATCCTACATCATGGGAAAACAAGTATGAGAATTTCAAAACACAAAGGCTCTCCCATATAGCTGAAAGCCAAAACCAGAAAAAGTTGATTCCTCTCCCTCCTATTAACAGATCTCTCTCCTTAAAACTTCCAAAGTTGAATCCTTCAGTAACAATCATCAAAAATGGCTAGTGGACATGTTGGAATCATATATTTAAAAACCAAAACCAAGTTTTGAACTAGCCACCTACCTAACCAAGATTCAAATCGGATTTGGATAAAACCGGATTCAATGAACCGGATATGAAGAAGATACATAAAATAATTCATTTTAAAGAAAAAAATATTTTTAAGATTTCAAATCATGATTTCAAACCTGTCGAGACAAAATATGCAAATTTTTCTCATCTATATACCAAGTAAGGGTGAATATATCATAATGGCACAAAGTGCAATATATATCAACAACAAAATACATAATCCATGAGGCTCTAAGAGGCCTCTAGAATCCAAAAACAATGCTACAAGTTATTTTGCCACTAGCCTACTACAAATCATTGATCAACATGATCACTTATCAAACTCATCATTAATTCACCACTACCAGTCTACCAAAAATGGGAACATCAATAAGAGCTACATAAACCAACGTTGCAAAAGTCAGACTCGGGAATAAATCGGCAAGGATCTAGAAATTGAAAAAGCTGCAAAAGTTGACAGAAAATCGAAAAAATCAGCAAAAACTCAGCAAAATTTTAAAAAGTACAAAAATATCCATTGTTTTCAATTTCGAAAAGCTCCCAATTTTTTACAATTTAATCTTGATTTTTACGATTTGATCCCAATTTAATCCTGATTTTTATGATTTAATCTTGGGGTCACAAAACCCCCAATGATTTTTTCATTCAACTCGTGTTAAAATCGAGATTTTATCGGGAGATTTTCAAATTTGAAAAAATCAGGAAAAAATCAGTCAATAAAATCAGCAAGGTGAAAAAATTGCAATTATCGTGATGTTGGTAATAGAGTCATAAACATTATCTAGCTCAAAGTCTTTAGACTTGGACTGCTCAACCTTATAATATGGTAGAAGTTGAAAAAGTTTAACATGCCTAACCAATGATTTTGGTTTGAGCGAAGTGTTCATTTCCTCAACCTTATAATACAGAAGAAAAAGCTTGGCATGTCTAACCAATTATTTTGCTTTGAGTGAAAAGTACATTTTGTTAAGGCCATGGTAGAGGAGTTCAACAATCAATACCACCAACATCAAGGTACATAAAGGGCTTCATGCTCTTGATCAAATGACAATTACATACCCTCACACATGACAGAATCAAATGGAAACATTGCAATCCCCAAATCCTGAAATAGTCAAAACTATTGAGTCTGCTGAATTTTAAGAGAGATCTAAAATTCTAGTTTCTCCATTTGAAGTGCAATGAGGTCAAAACCACTATCAAACATCCTGATTCAATTCATGGTAATGTTAAAAATTTAAGTAGAAGGATGAAAATGAAAGATAAAGGAAATTACCATTGATTGCTAGCATTACTAGGGTTGGGTTAGGTTTTTTGTTTAGGTTTAAGGTTTAAGAGGGGGAGGGTTGGCTTTTAGGCCAATGGAGGTTGTTTTCAGAAAAAAACCCTGGGTTTCCTCCAAAACCACCTGAAAAACAGCGATCAGTGGTCTTGGACTCCCCCGCAAATGTGAGATCTAATTGGGCCGGTTTGTACCAGTTAGGAGTGATTTGTCAGCCCTCCAACTGGGTTTTTCTACCAGTTTGTTACCTGGGCCCAGTGTTGCGAGGGGGGCACCCCCCCCCCCTCGATCCCGCTCCCAATCCACGCTCTGTACGAGAGCAACTCGGGAGCGGGTCGAAAGCGCACTCCCTAAAAAAAAATTACGCTCCCTGCCTTTTTCCGATTCGACTTAGGGAGCATCGCTCCAAGAGCAATTTTTACAACCCGGGAGCAGTCGGGGAGCAGTCGCTCCCAATTGCTCCTGCATTATGAAAATCGCTCCCAGCGACAGTGAGCGACACCCGAAAAAAAAATATCGCGCAGGAAATTTAAAATAAACGAATAAAAATAAATAAATAAATAAAAAGAAAAGCGAAGGGTAGGAAAATAAAGGGAGGGAAGGGAGGGAGAGAATATAAATAAACCCTCCCTCATATTCATTTCATTATTTGAGAGAGAGAGAGAGCAAGAGAGAGCAAGGAGCAAGGAGCAAGGAGAGAGCAAGAGAGAGCAAAAGAAAGCAAGGAGCAAGGGCAGATTGAAGAGCTTGCAAGGGGACATTGGAGGCCAAAGAGGTAGGCTCTACACTCTATTCTAGCAATTTTTTTTAATGTTCATTCCTAAATAAATAAACAAATTTTTTTCTCTATTTTCCATTCCCATTCCATTTTTTTGCAGATTCAAAACTTCAAATTTCAAACATCATGGTTATATTTCTTGGCATTTTCTTCTTCTTGGTTTCTTTTTTGGTTATTATGGTGTTGGAGAGTAGAAAATGGAGGGTTGAAAATGAAGAAGGGGATGAAGAAGTGGGTCATAGTGGATTTGATGAAAACCTTGGAGAGGAGTACCTTGGTGAGGAGGAGCTGGAGGAGAGTGAACATGAGTCAGCTCAAAAAACTAAACAAGACCAAACCCCATTGTGGAAATATGTTAATAGGCCTGAAGTAGGGAAAAGGGGTGGAACCACTAAATTTCATTGCCCCTATTGCAACAATAATTACATAGGTTCATACACCCGTGCTAGAAAGCATCTCTGCGGGAAAAGGCCATCGGATGGAAATAAACAAATACGAATCAAAACTTGTACAGGTGTGTCAGCAGCAGATAGAGCCAAATACATAAGGGAAGAGGAGGAAGCCCAATACAAATCTAAAAAATCAAAGGGTTTCTTTGAACCAAGCTCAAAATCACATGCACAAAGAACTCCTTCAGCATCCTCCCATGGCAATGGATATGGAGGCACGGGGTCACCAAGTTTAAGGCGTAGAAGCATATCAGATTTCCTTGATGAAGGGTGTAGGAATAATGTGGATTCAAAAGTTTACTGGTTTCTCTAAGCATGTGGGATACCATTCAATGTTCTTTTCTCACCTTATTGGCATGAAATGGTTTTTGCCATAAATGATGCCCCTAAAGGATACAAGAGCCCTGGCTATGACAAGGCTAGAACCATTGGACTTGATCATGAAAAAGCAAAAATATCACATTCTTTGAGTAGAATGACAAGTTCTTGGACTGACAATGGGGTGTCCATTGTATCTGATGGATGGACAAATGTAAAAGGCAAGCCATTGATAAGTGTTCTTGTTGTGTATGTTAGTGGTGCCATCTTTCTTTCAGCATATGATTACTTAGACAAGTTCAAGACCAGCATCAATATTGCAGAACCATTACTTGAAACAATTGACTGTATTGGGCCATACAATGTCATCCAAGTCATCACTAATAATGCTCCTAATTGTAAGGCAGCGGGAGCAATTATTGAGGATAAATACCCCAACATATTTTGGTTTGGGTGTTTGGTTCACACAATGAACCTTTTGATGCATGATATTGTTTAGAACAAAAAGCCAACAATACAAATGGATTGGGATTTGTACAAGAGGCAAAGAAATGATAAAATTTATTACAATCATAGCAATACCCATGGCCTTTTCCGTAGTCACTCAAGATTGGAGTTGTTGAAGATTGCAAGGACTAGATTTGGTAGCTATTACCTCACCTTCAGGCGCCTTTTGAAGGTAAGAGAGTCATTGGCTAGCATGGTATCAAGTCCACACTGGCAGGTATTAAAGGAAAGGGCTACAAATGCAACTGACAGGCAAGGTTTTGAACAGGTGGAGGAGACCGCTCTTGATGGTATGTTTTGGGCACGTGTGCGGCAAGTATTGGATTTCACCAAGCCCGTTTATCACATGATTCGGTTTGCAGATACAGATAAACCAGTGATTGGGGAGGTGTATGAACAAATGGATACCATGTTGGGGCAAATAAAAGATATTGTTCATAAAAATGATCCCAACTTGTATACACTGATTCACAATTGTGTGTGTACACAATGGGATAAACTTAATGTTCCACTACATGCCTTGGCGTATATCCTTACACCAAAATACTGCTCTGCATCTTGGTTGGGCCAACCTGCACCAGGGGGTGGGGTTAGGGTCAAACCCCATATAGATGAAGAGGTATCTACAGGATATTTACAAGCATTAGACAAGTTGATAATTGACAGGGAGGAATGTGCTAGTCTGCGTCTTGAATTAGGCAGATACTTCAATTGCACTGGTTTGTTTGGTACCTTCCATGCAATGGAAGATAGAGACAGATTTGATGCTCTCACATGGTGGGAAGCATATGGCAGCCAGGAACTTTTGCCAAAATTGGCAAAAAAAGTTCTCTCATAGGTTGTAAATACTTCTGCAAAGAGTTGTTGGAGCACCTACAGCTTCATACATAATGTGAAAAGAAACGGACTCAATGAAAACTGGGCAAAAAGCTTGGTTTATGTGCACTACAACTTGAGGTTGTTGAGTCTTACTATGATCGGGCTTATGAGGATCCAACATATAAAATTAGGGACAACCACCCAAAGGATGATAATTTGGAGGATGGCACAATACATCTTGAAGAACTAGAAGCAAAACTTATGAGAGAGGAAGATGAAGCAACAACCATGCCACCTCCACCATCCAATAGCAGTGCTCGAGTTCCAAGTCTTGTTTCTTTCTTGTCACCACCTCCATCTACACCCTCACGTGGAGGGCATGTGCCTTTTGGCTCTGGTCGTCGGTCTATGCAGGAGGAGACTCCTAGAAGACCACCACGTCCTGCTCATACAATAGACATTTCTCGTGGCAATGGCCACATGAAGTAGTAGATAATAGATTTACTTGTCTTTTCTAGTTTCTAGTAGTTTTCATGACCGCTGAATCTTTCATATTTATTATGATATTTTTTGTAAACAATACATGAGAATTTAAGTTTGAAGGGCAATTATAACTCATTGGTAATGAATTATGAATATGATGCTTCATGAAAGTTGTTTCATTTCATTTCATTTTATAACATTTCATTTCATGTTAGATATTATTTGTTGTAATGGTTAAACTTAGCTTACAACTACAACTTTGGTGATCAATGATGATAGATGTTATATATTGAATTTTCAATTTTGAAAGCTTGAAGTTGAAACTTTAAGATTGATGAATCATGATTCATGAGACTCAATATGTTGTATGTTACTAACTTGTGGACGTGGTTGATGAAGATTATAACTTCTAGATGATTGTTGTTATATGGTTCAATGATCAATCTATGATTTTTTATGTTTTCTATATCTAATTCATCATTCTAAATGTTTTTGTTGACATATATGTATCAAAATATAGAAAATATAAATAAATAAATATATATATATAATGCTCTGGGATTCGCTCCCAAAGCGGAAGCTTTTGAAAATGTAGCTCCCAGACACGTTTTCGCTCCTGCTCCCAAGTAATGCTGCCTGGGCCTATCTAACCGACTGGTTTTTAAAACTATGGTTGGAACACACTTAGAGTGTCTTGCATGCTACGAAAAGTGGAACAATCTACAAGGCCAAAGAACCCTAAAATCTTCCCTTCCATCTGCTCAATTGTATATGGTTTCCCTTCCAAGAGGACTTGGAAATATTAAAAGATTTCCAAGTGGAGAAGAATTTTATTTACCAAGCAGAAATCTCCCTTTTGTCCCTCTCAGACAATATTCAGAATATCTAAAGACAAAACAGACATTCTCGGAAGAATGAAAATTGTTGAATTATTCAAACTTTCAAGCTCAGCTGACCAGTAATAGATGACCATCATAGGGATAAGTTACAAGTCAAAAAACATGCAAAGTCACACAAGTCTGAATTAAAAGCAATGTCTTATGAAACTGAGAGCCTGACTCATGTTCTAACAGACACTGCTGAGCTTAGAGCTGCCATGTCTAAAGCTGATGCCTGGCCTGACCTTTCAGATGCACTGATAGCTAAGATAGAGGGGCTTAGAAAAGGTTCACAAAGACCAATATCAAATTGAACACATTTGATATTATGTAAATTTAACTAGATAGTAGATACATATACGAGGGATCAGTGTTTATTTATAAGGTTTCAACTGTTTCCCAGGATACCTTTACTGGCACTAACAAGTTAAAAAGTAAATGCTTTCAAGAAAAGCAGGACATTTGCCTGTAATTTAACTGACATACTTAGTAATGAGATTTGGGGAGAACCTCCACAAGACAATTTTATTCAACTTGAAAATTTTCAGAATATCTGTGGGATTTCTCCCCCAAAACTCCATGAGAAAATGAGGTGGGAGCTCTCTCTATTTATAGGAGACAACCTCAAATTATTATTACAATAAAATAATATTTTTAAAACTAAAATCCCCTACTTCAGCCTATAGAGGGGCAAAAGGCCATCTCTACAATTAATTAATCTAAATTACATAAAATACGGCGCATTGATGACACATGTACAAATCTAAGGGACAAAGGGCCCTCAAACATGACCCTTCTCCATAAATGAAGGAAAAAGCAAGGGCTTTGGTGTAGCATCCAGCCTCCAAAGGCCCTTCAATCATGTGAACTGAGTCTATCAAGTGTGCCTTGAAAGTAGGCACATCAGCCCAAACGAGTGACTTTGCCTTGCATATAAGTTAGCCCAACGATCTTCAAGTACCCCAATAAGTGGGGCTTCAAGGTGGGCAACCAGCCTGCAAGGGTTAATTCTTTTAATAAAAGGCTAAAGAAAACCCCATCAACTTCTTTCATATGTGAGTTCATGGTTTGCAGCAATTGTTTTTCTTCTTCAAAGTACATCTCAAGGATGGATGAGTGGGCCTCTTAAGGTAGCACAAAAAGTCTTCAAAACCCTTCAAAGGTAGCCAATCATGTCATACAGGATTTATGTAAACAAAAATAAATTAATTAATAAAATAAAAACAAAAATGACCCTACAGGTCAGCCCTCAGATACTTCAATTATTTATAAAAATAAAGGTTGACTCTGGATTGTATAGGTACAAGTTAGCTCCAGCAACAGGTTGGCCCCTCAATTGACTTCCACAAACAGTGTACGTCTACACTAGTACACACACAACACCTCTTATCATTCTGCCCTGTGAATATGAGTGTACCTCAGGATTTAACTCTTCAAATCTGCAGCTTATGTTCATATATTAGGTCACATATACGGCAGATAGAGGACTGCAGTTTGGTGACCCTCAAAATCAGGTCGCACTTTATTTATTTAACAATCCGCTGGAATGATGTTTGCTCATCAACTTGCTGATCTTATCCGAGAAGGTGCCATCCTGTTGGCCAATTGGAATGTAGATCCTCTGAAATTGCTACTTCTGTGTAAGCTCATTTGCATACTATGGACAGAATGTAGCTCGTTGTCCCTTTTTCTTTGCTCATCTCCACTAAGCAAATATTGCAACCACTGCCACACTATAACTGTAGCCTCTTTCTTGCAAAGGATTGTCCTTTCGTGTGGGGGCATTGGTAAAGCCAAGGCTTTCAGCAGCCTACAGGATACTGTCAAAGCAGGATCAAGGGAGTTCAATAACATTGCAAATAAAAGTGTCTTTCTTGTCCAGGGATGAGCTGATAATGAACCCACCTGCTCTCCTAGTTCTCTAAGCTTCTCCTCACAGGTTAAAACCAATGTTCCACCAAGACTCTGGGACGGGGAGATGTGGGTGCGGGGAGATGCACAAGGGGGACGTGTGGAAGTACCCTCAAATTTTAGGGAAATTTGGGGGGGCGGGGGGACGTCGGGGTATATAATTTTTTTTCCTTTTTAATATATATATATATATTTCAAATTCATATTCAATAATGAAAGCATAAATACAATGATACATACATAATTGAATTAAATAATGAAATACATTGACCCATACTCATCATCCTTACTAATACATACATGATTCATCCATAAACCATGAGATTCAATAATGAAATACTTTGATCCATATTCATTATTCATTATTCACCATTCTAGAATCTACATTGATTTCAAAACTAAATTCATCATTCATCATTCTAGATTCTGAATTGATTTAAAATTAAAATTCATCATTCATCATTCTAGAATCTAATTAGTACTAAGCAAAATAGACTGTAATAGATACTGAAATCTGAACACTAGAATAGTAAATTGATATAACTAAAACTCAAAAACACTGGAGTGATGAGTCTAAATGTCACTCTAAAGTACACAGGGCTTGGTGCTCTTGATTAAATACTAATTCCATACCCTTGTACATGACAAAATGCAATGGAAAGTTGGAAACATTGCAATCCATCAAATCCTGAATTCCTGAAAAATTGTTAAGTCTGCTGGATTTTGAGTGAGATCTAAAATTCTACTTTCTCCATATGAAATCCAATGAGGCTGCAACCACTCTCAAACATCCTAAGTCATTTTATGGTAATGTTAAAAATTTAAGAATTTAACATTACCATGGTCATACTAAGTTTCTTTACAAGAAAATTTAAGGGGGGACACATAGACCATTTTGAGGGGGGACGCCTTTTGGGGAGTCGTGTCCCCCCACACTAGGGAAACGTCCCCCCCTACGTCTCCCCAAAAGCGGGACATGGTGAAACATTTCCCCAGACATCCCCCCATCCCAGTGTGTGGAGTGCGAGAGGTGCGCGCACCCGAACCTGGGGAACGCATCCCCATGGAACACTAGTTAAAATCCCTATATCTTCAATCAGTTGATTAGCATTTCAAACAACAAGTTCGACTCAAGTATCTTCTCCTTCAATTGGCCCCTCCAATGTCTTGCCTTTAGACTCACCATGATCAGCTAAGACCTGGTCTAAGGATCTCAAGGCCTTACTACAATGGTAGGTAACAGTTACCCCTGCATGTACACAGGCAACACACTCCACTTCTTGAGCACAGTTTCCAAGGCATACCATATTTTGTTTTTTTCTTGGAGATGTTGGCAATGGGCATACTTCTTTAGGGACACTCTCTTGCATTGATTGGACATCTTTATGACCTAACATATGGAGTATTCTATTGATGAGCTCCGACCACCTTGGCACATTCTCCTAGGGCACACTTCATTGGAGAGTACATTTTTTATCTGTGGGTGGTTGAGGTAGTTGCATGGCACACTTTTCTAGGACATGCCTCTCCAAGATATTCTATCATCTTTATTGCATGGATATTTCAGCCACACTTGGCATCATTTCGCCTTCTTCGAGAGTGCACTCACCTCTTTGACTTGGCACATATATTATTTTATTTGAGGTGGTTATGGAGGGCATTTATTAAGAAGCATATGCCATACCTGGAGAGCCACATGCATGGCTTTTGCAAGCATAGTACTTGGTCTTCTATTCTCAAATATTTTTCTTGAAGTGCGCACATGTTGGAAGTTTGTTCCTTTCTATTTTTGGACATTGTCTAGGAGGGTGCACTTGTATAGACTTCTACATTCTATTTTTGGGTTTTCCCACATGAGTTCTTGTGGAGGGCTCTAACTACTTGGCATCTTGCGCACATTTATCCACAAAGTTGACTGCCTTGGGATTCACATGTGGATTGGTTGCATGCATCTTGTGGACCTCTTGCTATTTTTGGAGGGGCTTGTTGAGTTGCATTCTCCTAGGAGAATTATTATATTGTTTACTCTCTAATGCACCTTGGAAGGCGCACTAGGTGAGTTCTCCTAGGTGGACCCTAGAGCACATCCTCCTATATGGAGAATTATTTTACTATATTTTGCATGCATGCTTTATTGGAGGACAAATTGCATGTGGACCTTTTGCATGTTGACCTAGTCCTTATGCCTACTTTTGGTTGCATACCCTCTCTTGGATTGTTTTGATGTAACTTTACCACTATTTTTCGATGAGGGCAAGTTGTCCTAGAGAGGCTTTTGTCCACATGTGACATAGTCAATCATGGGTTGAGGAAAGATCTAACTACTCCAATATTTTACTATTTGTTTAACTTGTCATGGAATTAATTATAAGGATATTGAATTTTTATTATATGAGAGAAGAGAGTCACTCTATAAAGAGGAACTCTCTCTCCATTGTAACGGTAGTTGAGATTTTCATGATTGGGGAGCCCTCCCCTTGGGCTACATTGTACATCATTTATCAATCTTAATGAAAGATTTTAGGTATGGCGTCTATCTTATGTGAGGCTTTATCCTTTGCAATTATTTCACATGTTTATTGTTGTAGGAAACCCTTGTAACTAGTCATTAAAACCTTGTGATAGTGCATCTACCATTTGGATAATGTAAAGTAAGGATTGTATCCCTCTTATATTCATTATTGTTATATTAGGCTTGCATATAAGTTCTAACAAGGTAGGTTGTTGCTTGAACTAAAACAATGTTGATGTTTGTAGCTCGAGCAAGTACTTTTGCACAGGCTCAAGTGTCTAAGCATGCAGTGGTCACCCAAAAGTCTCTTTAGGATACTTGCTCAAGTATTGAGTAAGTTACTTATCTGATTTAGCCTAACTTAGGAAACGCACATAATTAATTATGTTGACTATTGAGATAAAGAAACTTGAGATAAAGAAACAAAGGAAAAGTAAAAGTATTTACTTTAGTGATTATGTTTTAATCTCAACTGTCGATCTCAAGTGAGGTGAGATCTAATCTTAGTAGTCAATCACTTTGGAGATTAGGTTTAGGGAATTTACCTCAATGAGAAGTTATAAAAGAAAACGCTAATGAGAGGAGAAAGACATACCACACAATAAGAAGAAGACTTGGCAAGAGATCTCAATGATTGAGAAAAGAAGGACTTCTATTCAAGTGTGCCAGGCCCAAGGAAGTTGCAATGGTGCAATAAGGAGATCCAAATCAACCAAGGCTAGTGGTTGATCAGCTGGATCAAATCCAAATTTGTTGTTTGTGAATTTCTCAATGGACCATTTTCCAAGAAGGGAGCCCAAGTAGGTTTTGATTTTGATTAATGACGAACTGATTTGATTGGACACAAAAAAAAATTGTGCAAGTGATTGAGATTAGTTGTGCTTCTGCTGAATAATTTTCTTGCTTATGTTAAGAAACTCATTGTGCTTTTATTAAATAGATGAGATAATCTGCTAGAAATTAATGGCCAAGTTGTTGGGTTCAAAAATTAACATATAAAATCACCTTCATGGCTATGTTTTAAAGTAACACTCCTTGTTCTCCAAGGATATTTTTCTACATCAATTTTCAGCAAGCTAAGGTTGATTTGTGCCATGCATAACAGCCCTTATTTGCCTTACATATTCATGCAACTACCCTCTTAGATCCATGCCTTTTTTACTCCATTTTTCCCAAGATTTGGTAGGAGTTGATCTTGGGGTTTTTCTTCATCTTCCCTTCTCACATCACTCATTAACCCATTATACTACTACAACACATTTGGTTTAGGCTTGTTTTTCCTTTATCACCTAAGAACCCTGCTCCATAGCCTTAGCAATGTTACTTAGGGATACCACGAAGAGCCCACCTAAAGAGAGAAAAAGAGCTACTAAAGTGGCAGTGGCTAGCCTTCCTCAGTTACACAAAGCTAGTACTTGGTGCTTGGGATTTTACATCATTATGAGGTGCTAGATTTTGTTGTAACATGTTAAGGGTGTGTTGTAGTTGTTGCGACAACACCTCCAAAAATCCCCGTAAACATAAAAATTTTGGACCCCTACATCAAGCCTAAGCTTCGGCTCCATTAGGCCCTTCCCAAAGTTTCGTCAATATTAGTAAACCCGAGAGAATTCCAAATTTTGGCTAAGTTAAACCAAGTCGCAGCTCCAGGAGATAAAATCGGGTCGCATAATCGCAACGACTATAGCATATGCATGCGACCAAGACAACCCTTGCGACCTCAGTGACCCGCCAATCACAAGGTCGCAAGGTCACACTCCAGACCGCCTATATTCCACGCGACCATGCGACTCCACGACTCGCAAGGTCACATTCCCGATTCACACCTTCCAACGCGACTTAGCGACCATACGACTCTACGACTCACAAGGTCACAAAGTCGCAAGGTCACATTCCCGATTCACATCTTTCAACGCAACTTCACGATCCCTGACTTGCAAGCGACCCTTGAATCGCAAGGTCGCACTTTACCTCCTCGCAATCCTTGCGACCTCCACACGTGCAATGATTTTATAAATAAGAGGGCACCCTGGTCGCATTTTACAGAGCTCTGTTGGTCGCACCAGAAGGCATAAATCCCTCTGACCGACTTTGCACACACGTCTGACTCCGGTAAGTAACAGTCACCTCTCCTACAATGATTATTTTTCTCCAAATGGCATAAATTGCATCCCCTGACCTTCGGCTTGTCTCCTGCCCTAGGGTTTAGCTCGTTACTTAGCTCTCCTCCCCGGTTGTGCCCCATAAATCACCCTGACCTCCCTCTACTCTTTCACTCCTCCCTATGCCTATTCCTCCTGGTTAGATGAAGAAACCCAAGCCTTACCTTTTTGAAAGTGACCCAGGTCCCCCCTAAGTTGTCCAAAGGCCTCCTCTAGGACAATTTGAACCTTAGTCGCATGCCCCACGGCCGCAATATCCTCCCTGCCGTGACTCTGTGACTCTACGACCTCGCGATTTCCCTTTCTCGCGACTCCCCGTTCCTCGCGACCTCCTAACTCCGCAACCTCGCGACTTCCTGACCCACGACTCCGCGACTCCCCGTCCCCTGCAACCTCCTACCTCCGCAACCTCGCGACTCCTCTCTCCCCGCGACCTCCTACCATTGCAAGCCACAATCTACCCCTTTGCATCTTGACCTCATGGTTGGTCGCACTATCGCATCAAATACCTTGCGACTCCCTCATTCCCGCGACCTCCCTTTCACTGACTAAGTTTTATTTTGGTATTTTCAGTTTATGGTTATGCCCTCTCTCTCATCGTGGGATTGCATTTTTGACATGCCAAGTGACATCGAGCTCGAGTGCATATCCATTTCCTCTTTTGAAGACGAGATGGGTCATCCAACTACTAGAACAGCTCAAGGTGCATCGGGAAGCGGGACATGGGAAACAGATCCAGACGAACAGCCGCCTATCTTCGCAAATACGGCGTGCAACATAAGTAAGACCATCAAGCTCTCCGGGTATGAAATCTACGAAGAATTTGCTAAGAGGGATATCCCGGAGACACAAGAGGACTTTCACATATATATCAACGTCAAAAAGTCAAGGTTACATAAAGTGGCAGCTCATCCACCAATATTCTTGTGCGCTGAAGTCATCGAATGGGTTTTACAGTGCACAAGCACAGAAGACTGGATGATCAGGGGTCATGACGGGACGCCTATAGCTACCATTGTTTCCTCGAATATCAACATCTACTATAAATTGCCTAAAAAGCAACAGATTTTTAACACCAAGTGGCTCATCGGATTCACTACCCAACAAAAGACATCTTGAGGAATTAGTGGCAAGAACCTGCGAAGTTCCGCATCAGGACAGATCAGCCATACAAGACCGAAGCGCTGCGTAGGGTGTATTAGTTAATTGTTGCAATGTTGTGTCAACTATATGGCAAGGCAGACTGCGATGTGTTTTCTGGCACGTGTGTTCCACTCATGTATGCCATCGCCACTCAGGGAACTATTTTCAGTTGGGCGAGCATCTTGTCATCGTCTTTGAGAACCAACATAGTCGTCGCTCAGAGCCCAGCTCCCAAACAACCCCCAAAATTTTATGTCTTTGTACCTCCTTGACATTGTTTGTTCAAGGTGCCACTTTGAACACTGGAGTTGCAATTGGGACTCATCAGCACCCCTATTTGTCCACTGTCACTACAAGGTTTTCTGGGACACGGCTTACAGAGCCACGTTAGATATAATATCTGAAACATTTATCATCCCATTATACCAATTGTTGTTCGGGGAAGATCCACCATGCATGTCCCAAAGAGCCATGAGGATCATGGTTAAAGTAGCTCACTGGTTCCCTATCGATGAGGGGACAGTAGTCAGGGTGTTTGGTACTCACAGACCTCTGCACGCTCTACCTAGGTTCACCACAGATAGGACTCTTCTATGAGAGGTCTGCTACCAAATGACACAGGGCTTCTCGAAAGTGTTGCACAAAGGTAAGAAGAAACCTAGGCCTCCTTTTCCTCTTACTATTGGGGTGTATGTAGTAGAAAACTTCAAGCAGGTGGAAGCAGAAGCTAAAGAACTCGAGGGGAGTCATTTCATGACCCTGAATTACAGAACGTACGACCCCGAAAAGATCGTAGCTACCCACTATAAGAAGGCAAAATTTAGTTGGTCCTACACCCACACTAGGAAGTACTTTTGGATAGTAATAGACACAGTGCTTAAGGGAAGTGTGATTCTTCTAGTCAATACAAGAGTTAATAGTACGTTTTCACTATTGAATGCTTCAAATATCTATGTGTCGGTGCCATGAGTATTTTCTACACTTGACGAATTGAATGTTCCCGAAAGCTTCTTGATGTGCAGTCGCTCCACATGCTATTTCGTACCTCGAATCTGGTTTTGCTACGTATGAATGGTATTTCGTTTATTTCAATCTATACGCATCCTAATGAGCTATTTCCTTAGGTGTTAGTAAAATCTCTCTTTTGACTGCACGTTTTGGCATGATGGTAAATGGTTGATTATTGTGAACTGATTTTGCAATCGTTAAGCAGTATCTATTTAATTTGCACAAGTCTTGTTTAAAGTCCTGGTAACAGTAACTTTATGTGAGACTGTGTGGCTTATCTCTTGCTATTCATGGTATATATGTATGACACAGGATACTTGTCAATTATTCTCTTGTGTTTCTTAAAACTCACACTTTCTACTAATTTCATATCACACCTCTATCCGAAGTTAGCTCTGGAAAACTAAGCGGTAGCCGGGCCCACATACCGAAAGGTATCTCCAACATACCCAGTGCAGGCTCAAGTTGGGAACCTACATCGAAGAGATCCCCTTGACTATTGGTGACAAATTCTAGCACATCAACAGGGTGTTAGATTTCTTTGTGTCATGTCCCATGAACACCAATACTCCTCATTCTTTAGATATGCACCATTAAATCCAAGGATGAGGTGTTTAGAAAGTTTAAGGAGTTCAAATATCTAGTGGGAAACCAAAACGACAAGGATATCAAGTGTCTTGGGACCATAGTATTCAAAGCAAGCCATGTCGAATAGGTAACCGAACAAATCGACCAGTTCATTAGCCTTTGTGACTAAACTGGCATATAAGCATGGTTCATCCCCTTCTAGGACTAGGGTTTGCATCAAATTGGTCATAAATCGGTCATTTTACGACAGAACCAGCCAAATATTCCATAAACTAGCCGGTTCATAACCATCGTGGTCACAAAGCCCACATGGAGCATTTTTGGGCATGCATGAGTGGTTTTGAGGGAAACTAAGGGTTGTTTCCCTCCAAAACAGCCCCTCCAAGCCTTTAAAAACATACCTCGCCTCTCATTTGCCTCACACCTCATTTAGAGTTTTTGGGAGCTTCATTGTGAGTTTGGAGAGTGTTGAGTTTTTGCTAGAGTAGTGGAACTACAGAGAGTTTGGGTTGTGTTTGTCATGAGCTACTTTGGAGTTGTCTAGTGGAGTTGGCATCTTCAAGAGGAGGCTAAGGCAAATAGTTCGCATTTCCAAGTAAGGATTTTCACTAGAGAAAATCCATATTTCATTGTTGTCCATGCATTTAATTTTTTTGTGTTCTTTCAAATTTCAACTGTTAGTTTTCAAGTCTTAGATTTCAACTTGCTTGTAGGCTAAATCTGCCTCTTTTTTTCCAAATTTATGTTAGGTTTTCCCTTTTACTTAGTTGCAATTTCCTTTTTTAATTTGCAAATTTATTTCCTTTGCAAATTTCAAATATTTCATTAGCCATCATGCCTCCAAAATCCAAGGACAATGCATGGGCTCATTATGATATGATTGATGGCAAAATGATCTATAAATATTGTCAAAAATCCGTTGGAGGAGGGTGTATTTATAGGTTGAAAAAACAGTTGGCTAGGATAAGAGGCCAAGTAAAGCCATGTAAAGCACTGAAGGAAGTGATAGGCAATATTAAGGCAAAGTACATTGCGAATTTTGAGAATTTTGAGGAAAATAAGGCTAGGGATAAGGCTATCCAAGAAGAAATTGCAAAGAAAAAGGAAATTTTACAAGCCATGAGAGCTGGTGGGTATGAAGATTTTGAGATCCAAGACTCCTCTTTTATCCCTTCCACCAATGTCCATGACCCCTTCCACTATGCTCCTCTTGCTCTTGGGTCTTATAATGAAGCCAACAATCTAAAGGAAAATAGAGGATTGTAATGACCAAAAGTCATATACACAACGAAAATCTTTAAAATACTTCAAAGACGTAAATGTCCATTGTAAGACATGTAACTATATATTGAATTGATATGAGATATGAGATATTTACAAATGAGAATGAGGGCTTGCTTATAGACCATAGGCATGTACCCTTCATGAATGGGCATGTCTCTAAGACATGTCTCTTCCTTACTAACTAACTAACCATTAGTTAATTAATTATTATTTATTATTACTATATTTATATCTATATTTATTATTTTAATATGAATTATATTCATAACATTGTCTTTCTCTTCAAAAAGCTTTGTCCTCAAAGCTTACTAAGAATATTTTCTCGTCTTTGAACTTTCATCTTTGTTGATACAAGATGATATGATGTTCCGAGTGATGGACAAAATTGTCGTACTGAGAACGAATCAGACCATCCTAGATTAATCTTTTGTGGAATCTTCTAATCTCTAGAAATTTGTGATGAATAGTTATCGTAGAACTAGATTCTGCAAACTTCAGTATTCTTGGAGGCATAAATTTGTCATTTATGTTCTAAGTGATACTGGTACATTGATTGGAAAGTCTGCTCTTGTGATTCAGATGTCGATAAATAGTTCCTCTGGTTGGACTTTCCCTTATCATGTTAATGGTTGTTTCCTGATTTCCTTCAGGTACTGTTGTTGTTGAGTTGGCTATTGAATCGTCATTTGGAATGTCCATCGTTTGCACTGCAACTTCTGCATGTGTCTTCACTTTAGTAGGTGTATCCTCTACTTGAGTTACGATTTTCACTAGATTGATATTTGTTTCTTTATCTTCAACTTGGACTGAAACGACTGGAGACTTCGATGCTACTTCTTGAAGTTGTTCTAACTTGTCATTTAGTGATTTCTTGTTACTTTTAAACTTCTTTATTTGTGTAAGTAAGGTTTGGTTATGATTCCTTAGACATGAAAGTTCTTCATTTTCTGAATTGTTGACTTTGTCCTTAGTATCTTTCTCTTTATCTTTTAGCTTTTTTATTTGCTCTAATAAAAAAAATTTAAGGGTTTTTAGGCACAAATTTTCTTTTCTTTCTGATAGATTCTCCTTTAGTTCCTTATCAAAACTTTATTTTTCTTGTTTTCGTCTTTGTTTCTTAACCTTAGAACTTTTTATCTGTGAAAGTAATTTCTCATTGTGGTCCCTTAGACGTCAAATTTCTTCGTTGCTTTCTGTTGATTTTTCATTAAACCTATCTTCAAGATTTTTATGTTTCTTTTCTGATGCTTCATTCTTTTGTTGAAGTTTTGCGATTTTTTCTTTTAATCTTTTAATTTGTGTCTGAGCGTTATCTTGATATTCTTCTAAAGTAAACAATCTTCGACATTTGGACAAGGTATTGTGCGATTTTTAAAAATAGCTAAATATTGATATTTTGTTCGACAAAATGGACATCTGATCCAAAATGTAGAGTTATATATGGAATCCATAGTTTCTTTGTTCATCTTCGAATTAGACTCCATTTGCTTTTTTGTTTAAAAATTGACTTCTTTAAAATAAGTGTCATTTTATTTGATAAACTTGAACACCTTTATAAATTCCTTTAACTTTTATTTTCCTTGATTATATATATTTTTTCCCACTTTTAAGAAAGGTTAATATAGCTCCACTATTTAAATAAACTGCACCTTATATTTATTATAATACTTTTAAAAATTAATGTTCATTTGTTATAACTTGTTATCCGTATGTCTCTTTATAGTTCTAGATTTAACCTTTTATAAACTTTAATATATGGATCTTTTAAGTAATCTTATATAATAATACCCGCTTTGTACCTATGTATATTTTCAATAATTTTATGACTTGAACTTTTCTTTAAAATACTCTTTTATAATATAATACTTCTCTATATATCTTTTATTTATAATCTTCTTCTTTTTTTCTTTTTAAAAAGTCACAACCCTAGTGAAATGTAGCTATTCACCTCTTTTGGGTATAATATAAAATCTATGTCCACTTATGTGCTTTTGACTCAGTTAATTTTCTCCACGTAAAAAGTAAAACTTACCATTAGCATAAAGAGATTTTGTATTCCTCTTTTTTTATTTTACCTTGAAAATACCATGGGTTGCTAAAACCACGAGCTTGTAAACCACTTAATGAAGAATCAAAATATTCTTATCTACTCTTCCTTCTCTTATGTATAATTTTAAAGATATTTGGAAAGATTCCCTTTTAACTTTATCATGCACTTTTTATCAATAATGTAGAACTTTTTTATATATATGAATGTTCTCCTTTAAAATTTAGATTGGACTATATTATATATATATATATATATATATATATATATATATATATATCTGAAATCGGATTCGTCCTAACAAGGCTATGTGTCCAAATCCGTTGAATCAGACACAATTCAACCTAAATCGTGTCCGAAAATTGGGACACAATGTGTCCGGTTGGGACATGATCGAATCTGGAACGTGTCCTGATCAGGACACAAATCCGGCAAAATGGGACCCACACGACCATAAAAGGGCGGAAATCCCTTTCCTTTCCATCATTTTCACTCATTTCTTTTGCAATAGGTGGGTTGTGGGTTTGTTGTGAGGAGTTTGGAGCAAGGAGCAAAGGGTGTGGAGTGTTTTCAGGGATATTCAAGCAACAGGTAAGTGCATTTCCTCTCTATGTTTTTGCATTTGTATTACAGCAGTTTGTATATGCATTTCTTTTACAAATTTGTGCATGTTTTGTTTATTTTTTTTACAGTATTCATGGCTCAATCAAGGGCAGCAGGTAAGGGGCAAAGGAAGGGGAAGAATGTCCCCATTGGAGATGCCTCTCCTCCCCAAATTTGATCATGGTCTGTTGCAAGTATTCCCTCTATTGCAAGTAATGTTGAGGGAAGACCTCCTCTTAAAGGTAACATTGAGAAATATCCCTTGTGGAAATATGTCACAAGACAGGATGGGCCAAGCAGCAAGGTGAAGGGAGGAGGCAATGTGAATTGGAAATGCAACTTTTGCCACAGTGCTTTCACAAGCACATATTACCGTGTGAAAAGCCATTTGTTGGCTTTACCAGGTTGTGGAGTTGAAGCTTGTACAAAAGTTCCTTTAAAAAATAGGAAAGAAATGAAAAGAGAGTTCACTATTGGTATGGCAAATGTGGTTGCAAAATAAAAATAAAAAACCAAAAATGATGACCCCCCTTCCCTTTTTGAGGAAAGGCAACAACAAATTCCCATTTGAGAGTTCTAGTCGGGGACAAACAACAAAAAGAAAGGCAATTTCACTTGGTCCGATTGACAAGATTTTTCAAAAGGAGAAAGGGGAAGAGCTTGATCTCACCATTTAAAACAGTGTGAAAACACGCATATGGATTTCAAGGAATGAATTGATTAATTACAATGAGCAATGAAGCTCAATAAATAATACAAATGTATTTACAGAAGCAGCAAGTTTCTGAATGTAGTTATAGAAACAGCAAGTTTCTAATAAGAAACTGTTAATCGGAATAAAATACATAAATGAGCATTAAACACCAAAATAGCATTATTCTAATACCCTCCCTTAATGCTCAATCTATTTACAACACCTATAGATCCCCTAAATTTTACAAACTTATCAGGACCAAGGGGCTTGGTGAAGATGTTTGTTAGCTGCTCCATTGTGGGAACATACAGCAACCGAATGCATTCGTCTTCAACAAGATGTCGAATGTAGTGACAATGGATTTCCACGTGTTTTGTTTGTTCATGGAAGACTGGATTCTTGGCAAGTTTGAGCACTCCCTGATTATCACAGAACAAGGGAGTAGGACCGGCATGGGAAACATGCATATCCGCAAGCATACGTCGAAGCCAAACTGCCTCACAAGATGCCATAACTGCTCCCCAGTACTCTACTTTTATTGAGGAGAGAGCCACTGCCTGTTGCTTCTTACTAGTCCATGTGACAGCACCGAATCCCAGACTAAACACATACCCAGCTGTAGATTTACGATCATCAACTGAACCTGCCCAGTCGGAATCTGTATAGCCACTGAGTGTAGAATCTGAACTCCAAGTGTACAGAAGTCCATAATCAGGAGTGTCACGCACATAACGTAGCACACGCTTCACTGCTATCCAATGATCAGTCTTAGGAGCTGTCATGAAGCGTGAAATGTAGCTCACTGCAAAACTGATATCAGGTCTAGTGACAGTAAGGTAGATGAGGCTACCCACTAATTGCTTGAATAAAGATTCATCCACAGCTGGTGAGGATGACTGAGCTGAAAGTTTGAGCCCCGGTTCCATAGGAGTCGTGGCAAGTTTGCAATCCTGCATTCTGAACCTGTCCACAAGACTTTTGGCATACTTGGACTGAGAGAGAAAGATATTGTTCTCAGTTTGCCAGACTTCAACCCCCAAACTGTAATGAAGAAGTCCTAAATATGCCATCTCAAAAGTGTTGCACAAATCCTATTTGATCCCATGGATCAAATGTGTTGAACTGCCAATAATGATAAGGTCATCGACATAGACAACCACAAACAGAAGATCATCACCAGTATGCTTGATATACAAGTTTGCATCAGATGGACTCCGTTGAAAGCCACAATCTGTTAGGTACTTATCAGTTTTCATGTACCAAGCCTTAGGGGCTTGTTTCAGACCATAGAGTGCTTTGACTAATCTACAAACTTTTTGTTCGTGACCGGCAACCTTGAATCCTGGAGGCTACATCATGTAGACTTCTTCCTGTAAGTCACCATTCAAAAAAGCACTCTTCACATCCATCTAATGGAATTTCCAACTAAACTGAGTTGCTAAGGCAAGGAGGAGCCATATGGTACTCATCTTGGTTGTAGGAGCAAAGGTCTCCTCATAGTCTATGCCTTCCTTCTATGAGAATCCTCGAGCAACAAGGCGAGCCTTATACTTGCCTAGGGTTCCGTCAATTTTGTATTTCACTTTATATACCCATTTGTAGCTAATGGCCTTCTTCCCTGCAGGAAGATCAGAAAGAGTCCAAGTGTGATTCTTCTGAATACTCTGGAATTCAGCTTCCATAGCCTGTTCCCATTCGGGTATACCCTTAGCCTCTGAATAGGTTCAAGGCTCAAAAACACTATGTATGTTAGCCATAAGAGAAAAATTTAGTGTAGGTTGTTGTTTGCTCTTATTTCTAGAAGTTCTACCTTCAAGGAGCTCATTATCCCACAGATCACCAATAGTTTTAGCCCACCATTTAGGCCGGAGAGTAGAATAACCAATAGCTGGAGTAGGTGGAGGAGGCTCAGGAACAACCGAAGCAGCAAGAGGAGGATTATTTTCCAGAGGAAACTCACGTAGTGCATCATCAAATACTGATGTTGCATCATCCCTCCCATCAGGTGGACCTAACGGAAGAAGAACACTGTGAGGCTAATCCTCAGAACATTGCTCAAAAAGAGGGGACGAAAGAACCCTCTGTCTTCATCAAATACCGCATCTCGACTGAAGATAAGATGATCAGTGTTGATATCTATCTGCCTATAGGCATTGAGATGATCACTGTACCCTGTCATCATGAGTTTCTGGCTTTTGGAATCCAAATTAGAGTGCTTAGCAGCTGGAATCCAAACATATGCAACTGAGACAAAAACTTTGAGGTGGTTGATCTTAGGCTTACGACCAGACCAAACCTCTTCTGGAGTCTTCCCCTTAACAGCCTGAGTAGGTCATCGGTTAAGATAGACAACAGTAAACACTGCTTCAGCCCAAAAATTGTTCGGAACACTCCTGTGTTGTAACATGGAACAAGCCATTTCAACAATCGTACAGTTGCGACGCTCTACAACATTGTTCTGCTGAGGAGTGTAAGGTGTGGTTAACTGGTGTTTGATGCCATGGGTATCACAGAAGTTGGAGACAGCAGAAGAACAAAATCCCCCCCGTTATTTGTCCTAAGAGTTATGATATTACAGCCAGACTCTTTTTCAACTAAGGACTTAAACTTCTGAAAGATACTAAATACATCAGATTTATGTTTTAAGAAATACACCCACATCTTTCTACTGAAATCATCTACAATAAGCAAAAAATATGTGCAACCAGTAACTGAAGATTTATTCATAGGACCACAAATATCAGCATGAATTAACTGGAGTACCTTAGATGCGCGCCAAGATTCTCCATCCTTGAATGAAGACCGATGTTGCTTGGCAAGCGCCGCACACTTCCAAATGTTGATTCTGGATGTTAAGTAATCTTGAAACAAGTTACTCCCGAGATAGCTGAGAGAGATACTGAATGTTTAGATGCCCATATCTCTAATGCCACAGAGTGTTGATGGGTGAAACATGCGCTGCTAGAGCCACTTCTGGAAACTCCCCAGTGTCAAGAAGCACCCATCGGACTGGATCTGAACTGTACCTCTGCCAACCACTGTGTATTCCTCACCTCTGTCGAAGACCACGGAATCACTAAAAGATGAGAAGTTAGTAAACCAGTCACGCCTGTGAGAGAAATGACGTGATGCACCAGAGTCAATGTACCAAGTAGAAGCCAAGGCATGATCTGAGGACCTCTTAGCCATAAAGGCGTAGAAGGCAGATTCCTTCTGCTTAGAATGTTCTGCAACATTCACTTGTTGATGAGACCCTCCCTGCCTCTTCTATTCAGAAGCAATCCTCTATCGGCGATCTTTCTTCATGTGGCCGAACTTGTGACAGTAATTACACTGCACATTTTTCTTCTTAGCAGAACCAGAAGGCTGAGAAGAACCTTTCTGCTGAAAGGACTGAGAGCCCTGATATTGGGCAGCAAAAGCATTTTCTGAGGAGGCTAATGAAGCACCGCTAGCAAACTGCTATTTCCAACGATCCTGTTGCAGGAGTTTGGTGCATAACGCCGAAAACTTCAAATCAACATTAGTGGAGGTAATGTTGAGTTTCTATGAAGTGCTCATAAGGTTTTGGTAGACTTTTCAAAGTGATGACTACCATATCTTCTTCTTCCATGGTCCGACCAATGGCTTCGAGCTGATCTCAAATGTCTTTAATTTTGTTCAGATGTTCCTGTAAAGACATTCGTTCATCCATCATGATGGAGAACAACTGATTCTTTAAAAAGAAAGCTCTGCTCCTATCAGATGTCTCGTGAAATTCCTTCAAATGTTGCTAAATTTCGGCAACTGTCTTGCTAGAAGGAATCTGCGGTAATTAATCATCAGTCACAGAGAATTTGAGAAGCATAACAGCCTCTCGATTTCGATCATCAAACTTATCTTGATTTGCACAACTAGGTCGGAGTTCTTTGCCCAGAACGAGCTAGTAAAGATGCCTATATTCAAAAATGGTCAACATTCTCTGTTTCTAGATGTTATAATTGTTGCCAATAAAGCATTGATTGCCTTCCAACATCAGATTGGTTAGCGAGGCCATCTGCATGTTTCCCAAGACAGAAAACAACAAAGAAGTCTGGCACGGATTTCAATGCAGATGTCGGTTGATCCAGACAAAATCTGACAGGTGTTGGAAACAAATTTCAAATCCGCTGACTCAAAAATCAAGGCACGGAAAATGATGCACCCAGAAAATTTTGACGACTACCCAATTGAGATATCACAAAACCCACATCAAATCTGTAATAGGAAAAAAATTTCGACAAATGAAAAAAGTAAAATACCTTGGTCGAAAAAAACGAGCCACGAAAAAAATCACCGCAATGGACGGATTCTCGAGCTAGGGCCACCGGACTTAGAATTTCTGCATAATCATTTCTTCTATGATTTCAAATCTATTTCAAATCAGCTTACTGGCTCTAATTCTAAGTGGAAATTCGAGATCTCGTACCAGTTTCATTTGACAAGAGTGCGGTGATCGACTTGCAAGATGTGTTTCTCCATTACACAATCGATAATATGTGCAGTCTCGTTTTCGGGAGAACCCCCGACTGCCTCGCCGAGGATCTGCCGGAAATTCCCTTGCTTCCGAGTTTCTAAGAAATTAACTCTCTGATCTTGATTTTCAGGTCATAGGATCGAATCGTATAAGCGTCAAGAGGTAGTAGGAGATAGTAGTATCTTGATCCTCGTCTCTGCTTTACTGTTCACAGGATCGAACCGCAGTGAGTAACTTCGAAAGTGCGTTCTTCGATATTTGCATTCGCTTTGCCTCGGAGCAACACAAAAAATTACGATGCTTAAAAAAGAAAATTGCGGCTAAAAAAATCGAGACACCTAGTAAACAACCACGATATTTCAGACTCCATGAAATTTTTCAAACAAAAAAAAAAATCCAAAAAAATATAACCTAGCTCTGATACCATAAAACAATGTGAAAACATGCATATGGATTTCAAGGAATCAATTGATTAATTACAATGAGCAATGAAGCTCAATAAATAATACAAATGTATTTACAGAAGCAGCAAGTTTCTGAATGTAGTTATAGAAACAAGAAGTTTCTAATAAGAAACTGCTAATCAGAATAAAATACATAAATGAGCATTAAACACCAAAATAGCATTATTCTAATACGATTGCCTTTTTTTCTATCAAAACTTCATATCCTTTAATGTTTCCCGCTCACCTCTATTTATTGAGATGTGTCGAGCTCTAACTCAAGGGGCTCCATAATGGTATGTGCCTCCTGGTTCAGAGAAGCTTAGAACCACATCGTTGTCGAAGGCAAAGAAAGAGGTGCAAAAAATGCTTGAGCCTATCAAAGCATCATGGCCAACATTTGGGGTTAGCATTGTTTTTTATGGATAGACAAATCCAGCACGGCACCCACTCATCAACTTCATGGTGTCTTCCTTGAATGGTTCAGTTTTCTTGAAGCAGTGGATACACTTGGAGATACAAGGATGCACAATATATGGGTGAGTTGTTTATTAAAGTTATTGAAAATGTAGGTGTAGGTGTTGATTCTTGTTTGCAAGGCTGCTAGCATGGTTGTGGAAGCTAAATATCCACAAGTGTTTTAGACACCTTGCATTGTCCATTCATTGAACTTAGCACCGAAATCCATTACTTCTGATGTGCTTTGGATTGGTAACATTATTGAGGATGCACGGCATATCCGTAACTTTGTACAAAACCATACAAATGCCCTCACTATCTACAAGGAGTACATCAATCTATCATTGTTGAAGATCGCAGATACATGGTTATTTCAGAGTTTTGGTCTTTGTGGAGAAAGACAGACAAAGTAGCCTCTAAAAGAGTGAAGGACACAGTGCTAGATGATGCTTGGTGGGAGAGGGTAGATCTAATTATTCGGATCATGCACCTTATCATTTCTTTGCTTCAATTTGCAGATACAGACCAACCTATCCTAGGAGAGGTTTATGAGGGATGGGATTCCATGATTGAGTCTGTGAGGAGCATTATTCTACAAAGTGAGTGCCTCGAGTATGGGACATCACTAGAGGCCTTATGTGGTACTATACAGGATATTCTTGTTAGTAGATGGGACAAGAATTGCACACCTTTACATTGTTTGGTTCACTCATTGAACCCAAAATACTACAGCCATGAGCGATTGAATGGTGGACCTTCCCGTAGATTCCCTCCTCACATGGATGGTGAAATCTCACAGCGGAGGAATGATGCATTCAGGCGGGTTTTTCAGGATAGAGCATTGCTTGATGAGGTACAGGATGCCTTTGTAGAGTTTTCCACTGGTACTGGTCGATTTGCAGGATATGATGTGATTAGAGACAGCGGGTTAAGAAGCCCTATTCTTGGTGGGAAAATCATGGGGCAACAAGCCCTCCCCTACAGCAGTTAGCCATGAGGCTCCTCTCTCAAGTGACTTCATTCTCTTGTTGCGAGAGGAGGAATTGGAGCACATATGGGAATTTGTATAGTGTTAAGAAGAGCAGGCTTGAGCAGTCCAGGGCAGAGACAATGGTGTATGTGCACGCCAACCTTCGTCTTATTTACAGGCAAAGGGAAGAGTGGTTGAAGGGAAAGACAAAGATGTGGGATGTCTTTCCTGATGATATGGGTCTGGACAGCAGTGTTGAGTTGGCATTGGCCAACATGGATCTCAATGATCCAGTGCTAGAGCCTGTTAGATTTGATGATGGTGATCTGTAGAGGGGTCATCCTCCACACCAACAAAGGCAGAGGCGACATTGGATACAGGGGAGGAGGATGCAGCAGAGGAGAGTAGTGGTGACAATGATAATGAGTGATGTTGATTTTGATGATGACTATGAGGATCGATGACTCATGAGCATAGTTGCGGGGGAGCGCCCCCCCCCCCC
>APFE030327298.1:69622-86285 GCA_000404065.3 Pinus taeda | reverse complement strand
ATACATATTTAGAACTTCATGCTTTAGGGGGAAACTGTTACAGATCCATTTGGGCACATCAACCCTGACTTACAGATCAATACTATTAGGGCCCATCAAACCCTAATTCAGTTGTTACATGCCCTAATGAAGTCAACCATTAGAATGCCTCCTTCCCAAGAGATTTTATGACTGAAATCATCCAAAAACTTCGTTTAAGAAGATTAGCGCAGGCAGGCCTTTATAAGGGTGCACTGTAGTGCAATCTAGTACACTGCTAGGGTGCATTATAGCGCACTTGAGCCCTTTTTGGCCTGTGATGGGCGAATTGGAGTGAAATATGCATTGGGGTTTGGAGTATTCATATCCATAGGATGCTTCCAAAAGTTTCCCAAGGCTATCCACTCTTTTGGGCTTGAAATTGGATGAGGGAGGAAGTTAAGGAATATCAATCGCTTTATCCCTTCCCCCATGGAACTAAATCCTAAGTTTGGGAGGGCATTCATTATGGCATAAATTCCTTCATTCACCTATAAAAAGACCACTCATCTAAGTGATCAGGGGATGAAAATCATTGAATTATAGGGAGATGCTGTTAGTATGAGACTTGAGTTGGTTTCAAGTATTGTAATGATGTCAGAATGTCTTGCTTGTTATGAGGAGAGGATGGGATTGAACTGGAGGAGTGGCACTGAATCAAGTAGATTGGGTTGTAACTCTTCCTTTTACTAATAAAGTGTTCAAAGCTTTTTCCATATGTTTGTATTGTTTATTGATTCTTTCATATGTGTATTATGCACTTGATTCCATTTTATGTTTAATCAATAGATCATTATCATATGCTTTGATCAATTTTTATCTTCTGTATGTGTGCAGGTAATTTTCAAGCAGATTAAGTACGGAAAGGAGCGACACAATTGGTCAAGGGAGATAAGAAGTAAGTGGAAGTTTCAGGTAGGCTTCTTTATTGTCTTATTTAATCTATTGGTTATAGAAAAAGTAGAGAATGCTTTGCACTGTTGTTCTAGACTTAGCTACTAGTCTATGGGTTTAGGCCTTTATCTGTAGACACTAAAATTTCCTAAAACAGTACGTAAAGTATAAATGAATGCTCTCACTATGCGGTTTCACATTAGACAACGCTAATACAGACTGGGCCTTCTTGTACTTTCAGGTATATATGGGAGGACAACTCTAGGTTGTTATCCATCCTTAGGTAATCGAGTCAGCTGCCTTGTACAATGTGATACACCGAACACAACATTCGGGGAGATTGCCTGCCCGTACTTCTCAGTTTGCTAGGAGGTATTCTGCAGTTCATAGTTGCTAGGTAAACCTTTTTCCTAGCTTACCATTTTTTATTTATTTATGTTTTGTAATAAAATCAATGAACATTCGTGGAGGAAAATCAACACTTACCCCGTCGTTCACGGAGAGCAATGAGTAAACCACCTTTACCGCCCAAAGCTACACCTATCCAGTCGAAGCGGTCTCGTTTGACTGGATCTAGTACTTCACAAACTTCTGGTTCTTCATCTGAATTACCAGAAACACCTATACTGGTAAGTACTATGACCCCAGTTACTCCTATAGTTACTGGTACATTTGTTACTGAAGTGGAATCTCCACAATTACCTGAGGAACCAAGAACTAAATCTAGTGAAATGGTAACCTAAGTTGTTCAAAAACAAGTTGATTCCCTACCTGAAGTTGTTCAACAAAAAATTACTTTTGAACCTGAATATGTTCAACCAGAAGTTGATCCTGAACCTATCACCGTTCAATCAGAAGTTACTTCTAAACCAGGAGTTTTTAACGAAGCCCAACCTGAACCTATTCTTTTACCAGAACATTTGGATTTTGAGGTTGAACAATCAGAAGTTGTTACCATACCAGAAGAATATCAACCGTACATCCTCAGATATCGATAACTGTCGAGACTTCCTCTTTACCTTAGGAACAAATACCAGAAATATATTACAGACATGATGGTGAAATTCTTCCACCTCGTTTGATTTCGATAGAAGAGGAACCTGAGGTAGAATCACCCAGAACTCCATTCCATTTTGGAACTGGACTTTAGCTGTATCCTCATACTCCTCATTTTACTACTCCTTTTGATCTTGATTACTTTCGGACACCCGTTGATTCGTTAGGAAATTTATTTGGACATTTGACTATCGTAGAGTCAACATCCCAGATTGTATCATCTGTTACAGCTACGACATAATCTTTTATTGCAACCTCTTTGATGTTTACTATGACAGTCGTATCACACTTGTATGGTGTTCCGTCCATCCTATCGGGTTCCCAATCTTTATCTGGAACCCACTCGGGTGTTTCTTCTGGCCCTTGGTCTTCACCAATGTCCTCTACAGGAATTTTATCTGGTTCCTCATAAGGGATACCGAACAGCTAGACACATCAAGTCAATATCAAGTTGGTTCATCTGGTTACCATCCTATGTATCCGTTTTACACTGGACTACCCGCATATGGAGAGAAATTTGCACACTCTTCTTATCCTCCATTTTTTGGGGGGCAACCATATGTCGGTATGCCGTCGTCCTTAGGTCAGCTTGGAATGACTATCTATCAGTGGTAACCAACAATGCCCATTAAACGTAGGCTTGTGTATCCATCACAACCTATGCAATATGTCTCATCCATACCTACAACGCCTGTTGTTACATCTATACCGTAGTCACAAGCTCAGATTTTTGTATCTCAACTTGTACAATCTGGTCCTTCAACCTCAGAGCCCAAGTTTCGGGTGTATAGATCCAGTATTCTCAGGCAGTTTTACAACAACCACTTGTGCCTGGAGTCCAAAAACCTCAGGCTAGTTTACCTTTTACTGGAATGACTCATACTTACACTGGTTTAGTGTATTCACAACCTGGTCAAGATTACATTGGTGGACGACAACCGTTGTATAAAAAACAACAACAGTTGCTTCAATAGCCTTGGCAACCCTAATATCAACATCAATAATTCTAGCGATACCATCCTCATCTTGGACTTGGTCAACAAGCCTATGCTGGGTTTGGTCAACAACAAGTTTACCCAGGTCCTAGTCAACAAGCCTATGCTGGGTTTGGACAACAACAAATGTATCCTGGTGCTCAACAACAACCTTAGACCAGATTTGCTCAAGAAACTTACCCATATCAAGGTTACCAGCAGTAGATGCCTTATGATGGTATGCAAAGGCCTATTGCCCAGGAAATCCCATCTTACCTTGGATATGCTCAACCTGACCTCAATAGACAGTTGCCTTTCGTTGCAACACTTGAGTTACCATATCTAAATCGGCTCACCAACCCAATTATTTATCCACCTTGGTGGTCGGTGATTCCTCATAAATTACCTTCCGCTATTTCGAAATCCAATGGAAACCCTGGAGAAGACCTGTCCAACCGTGTCATGACTTTTCATTTATGGTGTTCATAAAACTCCTTGAATGATGATTCAGTTAGACTACATCTTTTCCAGAGAATGCTTACTGATCGGGCTTCAAAATGGTACATTGAGTTACCACGAGCTTCTTTTGATAACTTTACAACCTTGGATACTACATTTTTAGCCCACTTCTAGATACCCATACGATATGAAACTAGAATGGAAATATTAACCAACTTTAAATAGACTGCTGCTACTCATATCTCTGATCATATTCATGAGTGGCGTCATTGTCGTCGAATGGTTAAAACTTATGTTTCAGATTAGCTTTTGGCTGAGTGGCTTATAAAATCCTTTTTGCCATCTATCACCGAGGATGTGGTGAAAGGTGGAGTTGTCACTAAAGAGAAAGTAATTTTTCATGCCCAATATTTGGACTTGATTTATACACAGTCTTGCATGCTCTATGACAAGATCTCGAATGCACCCCGACCAACTTTCACTGTTCCTCCACCACCATCGAGTAAGGACTCTCATGTTGGTGACAGTGTGATTGGTTCTTCGAGCACACAAACGGTAGGTAGACCATCTGGTCAAACACTTGCCATTTCCAATCAAACTTCAAATGCATCTGATAACACTCTTGCTTCCGAAATCAATGTTGTGTCATTTGAAAAAGGCAAGAATTAAAGGCAACCAGGAATCAAGAAAAAGGGGAAAACAAGAAGAAACAAAATAATTCCCCTCAAGAGAAATCATCTGATTCCTGTCCATCAGCTTGGAAAACTCGTTACCCATGTTTAATCTGTAACGATGAGGATTTTACACGAGATTGTCCTCACCGCTTTGAAGTCTCAAAGATTCTGAAGAGTTCTAATACATCTGCAGTGTTGAATGATCCTTTTCCGAACCCAGAGACACATATGGTTGCTACAGACCATGCTTCCACTTCCCAAGTGCTTATGCTATCCACCTCTAAGCCTAAAAATGATATTTTGGTGTCAACACGAAGTAAAGATTATGGAAATCAATCGTCATCGTTGAATAACTAGGCTGATCAACCTAATCCTTCGACCTTGACTTCGTCTAATCCTATTCCACCACCTATTGCACCAGAGTTAACAATAAAACCACATAAGGGAGTTGTACATAAATCAACATTTAACCCTCGAGCTTGAGCTGCACATAATTATAATATAGTAGAAGATTTGGCTCAGTCACCTTTTGTTGTGTCAATGCTTGAGGTGCTTCATAATTGTCCCTCCCAAAAGCAGGCTTTGTTGTCAGCAATTGGTGGAATCGATCCAACTGATTCCAATCTTGTGGTTTTCAACCATGTGGGTTATACGCCACAGATACCAGCACAATTGGAATTCCTGATTCAAGTAAATGCCTTGAATAAACTTATTCACCAAACCATTATTGACGAGGGGGCATCTACTTGTATTATGTCTATGAATTACTGGAAAAAACTTGGCTCACCGCCTTTGTCACGTTCACAACAACGTTAAAATCTTTTGACGGTCGCACATATACGCCTTGTGGAATCTTGAGTAATCTACAAATTGAACTAGGAGGAAAAATAGTAACTGTTGAAGTTGAGGTTGTTGATGGACCCCTTGACTACAACATTTTTCTGGGAAGACCATGGGTTTATGCTATGGCTGCTGTGGTTTCAACATAATTTCATACGATTGCATTCCCTCATAAGGGTGGAATCACAGTTATCAACCAACTCACCTTCTTCGCCTCTAGTTCACAGGCTATTGGAAGAATTCTATCAGTTAACAGACCCCCGCTATCTATTCAAAACATTGATGTAGGTCTCTTCAAGGATTCTTCCTTAATGGGTACTTTTTCACTACCACCACCATCAAACTTGGCGGAAGTGGCAAAAGTTGAGACTTGCAACATGATATCTTCCTCTTCATTTGACTTAAGGAAGATTGCCAATAGTTTTGAAGTTGATAGTAGTAATGAAATCATGCCGCTAAGCCCTATTGAGCTTGCATATCAATCAATATTTTTAACTTGTGCGACGAACCCAAATCCATATTCGTTAATTGTATGGGTAGATCATTCATTAGAATATGGTGCTTCCTTTGATCCTTTTTCATGTATATTTTCTACTGATGAAGGAATCATCTAATCAATGATGACGGAAGAAGAACCATGGGAAGATTATCATCATCGTTCCCATCTTCTATATTACATGGAATATTTTTCAAATGAACTTAATCACCCTTCAGTTGTTGATTTCCTTTCGAATTCTATTTTCATAGATACAGTAGATTCCGAGCGAAACGTTTCAAATATCGAAGAAACTATTTCTATTAATATTTCAACCAAACCTAACATTGTAGAAAACATTCATGTTGGCAAATCTTGCTCTCCATCAGAACTTGATATTTACCATGCTCTCTTTCATGAATTCCGAGATATATTTGCATGGTCATATGAGGAGATGCCAAGAATTGACTCTAGTATAGTTGAACATGAAATCAAAATGTATCCTGATGTCAAACCAGTGCGACAACACCTCCGACCTATTCATCCAAAGAAGGCTATTGCCATTAAAACATAAGTTGAAAAACTTTTGCATGCTGGTTTCATTTACCCTGTTCCTCTTACTGCTTAGGTTTCCAATATTGTTCTTGTCATGAAGAAACAAGGGATAATATGAGTGCGCATTGATTATAGGGATGTTAATCAGGCTTGTCCAAAATACAATTATCCCACTCCGTTTATCGACCAGATTATTGATGAATGTGTCGGATGTGAAATATTCTCATATATGGATGGGTTTTTCTAGCTATAATCAGATCAATATCCACCCAGAGGACCAATCCAAAAATGATTTTATTTGTCCATGGGGCACATTCGCATACATGAAACTCTCTTCTGGTTTGAAGAATGGAGGGGAATATTTTCAGAGAGCAATGAACTATGCCTTCCATGACATCAAACATATTATTTAACCATACCTTGATGATTTCCCTGCTCATTCACGAAAGCGGACTGATCATCTGCATCATTTGAGAGCTATATTTTTATGGTGCCGACGCTACAAAATATGACTCAATCCACATAAATTTGTGTTTTGTGTTGATTCTGGTCGTTTTCTTGGATTCGTAGTGTCTAAAGAGGGAATTCGACTCGACCCTCTTTAGGTTCAAGCAATTCTTGACTTACCTCCACCTTCCAATCTATTACAATTATAGAGACTCCAAAGGAAGGCTAACTTTCTGAGGAGGTTCATTCCCAATTATGCTGAAATGGCTAAAGGATTTACTCTTCTTTTGAAAAAGGGGATACCATTTCATTGGGATCAAGTTGGGCAAGCTACCTTTGACGCTCTTAAAGATACCTTGATTAGAGCCTCATTAATGTATTCCCCAAATTATCAAAATGACTATTTCTCATATCTCGCCGTTGTAGATACAACCATTGGAATGGTTTTAGTCCAAGAAGAAGATGGGATTGAACATCCAATATATTATTTGAGTCACAATCTCAATGATACAAAAGTTAAGTACGCTTACATTGAAAAGTTAGCTCTAGCTGCTATTCAAGCTGTATAAAGATTTCACCACTATAGCTTGCTTTGAAAGACCACTGTCATTTCGGGTTAAAACCGTATGACATATATTTTGTGACGTCAATTGCTGGGGAGAAATACTCAAAATGGATCGTCATTTTGCAGGAATTTGATTTGGAATTCATCAAATCCAAATCAAAGAAATCTCTAGTTTTCGCTGAGCTTCTTTGCGACCTTCCCTTGAATAGCCTTGATTCAACGTTAGAACCATCAATTATGAATGAGTCTTTGTTCCTGATTTCGTCATCTGACCTGTGGTATGGAGATATACTGATTTATCTCCAGACCCAAAATTTCCAGCCTGATACTGCTCGCTTGCAACAACGATGTATCCGATACCAAGCCAAAGATTATCTGATCATTGGCAACACTCTTTACCGTCATGTTATCGATACGATTTTGCGAAGTTGCCTCACTCACGAGGAAGCCGAGAAAGTTTTGAATGATTGCCATTAAGGTTCTTGTGGTGGACACTTATCTGGTTATGCTACTGCATAGAGAATTCTTCATGCTGGTTACTTCTGGCTTAACATATTCAAATATTGCATTATTGCCATCAGAAGCTGTCATGCATGCTAGATTTATGACCCTAAAGCTATATTACCACTTGCACCATTGCATCCCGTTGTCGTTGTTGGACCATTCTCCAAATGGGGCATTGACTTCATGACATGTAACCCCACCTTGGCTGGGGGGGCATGGGTACATTATAGTCGTCGTTTACCATTTCACAGAATGGGTGGAGGCAATGCCAACATTAAACAATAGTGGCGAGACGACTTCACTTTTCTTTTTCAACCACGTGGTTTGCCAGTTTGGTGTACCGCAGGTTATAGTTACAGATCATGGGTCGCATTTTTGCAATCACATGATGATTGCGTTAACTA
This sequence comes from Pinus taeda, assembly GCA_000404065.3. Lineage (NCBI taxonomy): Eukaryota > Viridiplantae > Streptophyta > Pinopsida > Pinales > Pinaceae > Pinus > Pinus taeda. The sequence goes on along the minus strand of APFE030327298.1, from coordinate 78,420 downwards.
CCAAGTTAGGACTTTCACATGATAGTTCTACTCATTATTGTTTTAGGTGAAAGCACCCTAGGGCTTTCAGTTAGAACCCCAATAGAGTAGAAGCAAACTACAACAAGAAATACTCAAACAACTCAGGCAAGATGCTTATATTATCAAACTATGTAAGAGTGACCATACCCGGATTTCCTTCGTTCGAGTAGGTCCCGCAGGGTTCAGACCCTCTGCAACTCCCAATGTTCTTCAAACCTGAAAATCATTCAATTTGAACATACATAGCAGTATAGAAGTAAAGCATATTCACGAAATTGATTTTATATCATATAAACAAATGATTGATCATACATCAAAACGACATTCATATATGAATTAAAACATAATTTGATGCAGAGACATAGTTAATTTTGGAAACAAGACATCATTTATTTTATTGTAGTAAGCTATAAATAACATGGAGAGAATTCACCTGAGTCTTTCTCTGGCTCCAAGCGGAACCGTCCTCTGGATTCATCCTATCCTAGCCTTCAACAATCTTCTTCCATCACCAACACCATGATATCTCAAGAAAAAGGAAGGATATCTATAATCAAGGAAGTAAGGGTTTCCTGAAGCTTGGGGAAGTGCATGAGGCATAGGGATTCATCAGACTCAGTCAGGGATATTATTAGTTTAATAACTCTATCTCTTTCCCATAGAGGTCTATTTATACCTCTCCCAATTAGTTTTTTAGTTGGGAAACAATTGGGCCACAAGTAATAAGAGGTAATCAACAGGTAAAACCCGTGAACTCCACCCAAAATTAATGAAATTTAATTTTTTAAGTGTTTTAATATTTATACATGAGTTGGGTATTGACTGACCCACGTGTACACGCTTTTAGCTCAGGGAAAAGTAGCATACAGGGAATAAAACGCTGTTTTTTTATATATTTTGAGCAAGTCTAGAAGGAGGGGTTGCCCTAGGACATAAACAAAGCATCGTATATACCAAGAGTGGTAAATGGTGCTATAACATATGCCCCCTAATCTATGAGGTCAAAAGGGGTACATGATGGCCGAAATGTGTTAAGTGTATGGAAAGAATCATACCAAGACTGAGAAGGACTTCACTAGAATTTAGCCTGCGAAGTCATCAAAAGAGATCAGAAAGAAAATGCTGTCTGAGGCAGGTATAGCCATGCTCAGAGAAAGTAAAGCATGTCCGCATACCAAGTACAAGCAGATCCAATATGTATACTAGTATAAAGGAACTGGAAGTACATAATGGATCATCTAATCATGATTGAAAAAGTACATGTCTGAATATCACATATAAGAAGACGATCAATGATGCTGAAGGATGAAGCTGATCACTGACGTCAAAAGTTGATCACAATAGTACAAAATGAACATGATGGAATAAAATGATACTACATCACAACTCGGATGGTAGCATATAAGATGTTGCTGTGAAGAACTGCAACATATAAGGTGGATGATGTCAACTAGCAGCAACAGGAGCAACTAACAAGTGAACCAAAACATGATGATGCAACTCGAGGTCTTCACCGACTGCTGTGGTACATTTCTACACAATGGTAATGAATGATTTGAGGTCGACCACGTGAGAAATCATTTGATTACCAGTCATTGATGTATACTGTTAACAAATTCGAGACTACTCACCGATAATGATAATGAGAGTCAAGGTACCCAGTAAAATCTAACAAGTGCGAATGAATGAGCTGAAGTCGAAAACTTGAAAGAATCTATCAGTTAGGAGATAATGATGGTTTCCCGCTGTCGATAGAAAAAGAATCTGCCATCGATGACTGCAAACCCCAAGATACTGCCAAATTGACTCTAGATCTTTTTCCTAGAGAAAATGAGTTGTAGTCGATAGGAAAAGATCCGCTAGAAGGAAGGAATTAAGGCATCCTTCGTCAATCTAGTGCGAGTATAACCTGTAGGCAAATAATGTGGAAGGAATTAGACGAAAAAGATGTAGTGACCCAACCGAAGCACATTTTTGGTGTACACAAGATGTAGTTAACATATGATAGAAACCCTCTGAACCAACCAATAACGAAAGCTGACACAGAGGTGAGGAATCCACCAATAGGGTCAAATGGAAACCAAGGCACTGCATGAATCCCAATTTGTGATAATGAAAGCTGATGTCGAACGCAAGGGAAACCACTCAGTCAAAGACCCATAACACTGATCGATGCTGAGCAAAAGGTGACCTATCAATAATGAAAATAGGGCCAGGGTGTGGCTCTAGATCTGCCCTCCGAGCAATTTGTCGTAGTCGATAAGGACAAGACCCACTAGCAAGAAGTCAATGGAGACCTTCTCAAACTGGCACGAGCAAAGGACCAATATAACTGATGTGATGACAAACATGACACTGACAACTAGGGATGGCCGACTGAAAAATAGGTCAAGAGACACCGCAGAGAGGCCGAGTCAGGTTTACTTCCCTTGAACAAAAGCACAACTCGATGATGACTATATGGCAGCATATGATAACTCTGTATAAGTTTGTCATGCAAGAGGCATAAGCAAACTCTCCATATGATTGTAAGAGGTAACCAATCGGAGGAGTACTGACTCAATAACAAGGTTAAGGTGCTCCTAAGTCAAACTAAATCCCACCCCAATGGAGGAGAGACTTTCTTTTGAGTGCTTTGTTCAAGGATGACATGACTGACTCTAGCTACCAACAAAATATGGAAATGTCGTCCCGTTCCCGCTCTTTTTGGAATATATATATATAATTTTTTCTTTAAGCTGGAAAAAGAATAAAAGAATGCTATAGTACAGTGGAAAGAACGAGTGTCAGAGAAACAGATGATCTAGTTCCTGGGAGGGGAACATTCCTATGCTCAATACAGGGAGGCGAAACTGGTCAAGGACACTCAAAGGGATGCTCTTTCCATGAGTAAAAGGATGTGTCAAGTTGCAGAAGCTAAGTGATTGCATGGTTGACTTTGCAAAAGACATGGTCAAATAAGTGGCTTAAACACGAGTCCAAGTGAAGCTGGCTCAAGGCCAAAACATGCAAATAGTCAAAATGCAATGCGGCAATACAACTCAACACAAAGGAGCCTCTAGGGTATAAGGCCAGAAATTAGCGCGGAAGAAAGGAGAATGTGTCTTCAATGCATTAGTCATGGCAGGACTAAAGAGGACTCTCGAGTCTACTCAGTATAGCAGCATGGGCAACCAATGTCAATGAGGATCTAACTAAGATGCCCATGTAAAGGATGGCTCTACCATCGCATCATGATTAAAAAAACATGATTTGTTGACCAAGATACGATGGGGTTGACCCTACGGCTAATGTATCACTGAATGGAGGCTAGTATGCAAGATGCGACGGAAAATGGTTTTCCCTAACCTAAATGCCATTGAGAGAACATTCCCTGCCATGACGGGTCAATGGTCATGGGACCGAAACAACATCTTGAAGAAGTCTCCAAAATTTCTTGTAAAAGAACCCACTCTTGACAATCCAAGCCCATAGGTCAAAAAATCCATGAGACAAAAATCAAATTTTGAAAAAATATTTTGCAATTTCAAAGTTATATAGTGACTTTTGGACTCACAGTTTTTTCATTTCTGTTTGGAGCAAAGAGCTATGGAGCAAAACTAAGTAAGATTTCCTCTAAAGAATTGGATCGTTCGAATCACCCAAAGTCTCCAAGTAATCCTCAAATCCTACTTGTAATGCTTTATGATAGTTTTTAAAAGCTTTTTCAAAGTTTTGACCGTGGGAAACTATGCCCAAAAATTCAACTCTGCGTACACATTCACCTGAGGTGGGCATACCCATGCTCAGATAAATAATAGGGATGCGGTAATTGTCTTTTGGACAAGCTTTATTTAAATCCCTAAAGTCGATACATAATTGGATCATTCCTTGCTTCTTATCTACCGGGACTGGGTTGGAAACCCACTCAATTAGAGGAACGGGGTACATGAAACCCGCCTGAAGCAGCTTTTCAACTTCAGCTTTAATAGCTACCACTTTCCGAGGATTTCCCGGTCAAAGTTTTTGATGAATAGGTTTGGAATTTTCATATGTCTTGATCTCATGCTGGACTATAGATGGATCAATTCTAGGCATTTCCTCATAAGACCAATCTAACACATCTCGAAATTATTTGAAAAGATCAGTGTAGATTTGAATTTCTTCAGGGGAACAATCAACTCCGATGAAAACATTTTCGATTACGTTAGGATTCCTAGAGATGTTCACATGCATAGTTTGTGAGATAACTGACATGTTACCTGTGGCATAAAATTGTGCTGGAGCTAAAGGGTTTGAAATTGTATAAACATCACTAGTAGACAGATTGGAAAAACTAGATTCAACTTCATGCAATGGAGGGAGAAAATATGAATGATGATGTAAATCATCCCATGGTCGATCCACACCCATCATTGCTTCCAAAATTGCTTCTTCAGATGGTAAGGCTGTATCAAAGCAATCCAGAGCTGAAGTAGAATCGAGGGTCCAAGCTGGAGCCACATTGCCATCTAACTCCTCTAGTGAAAAAGGAGTGGGATGTTTGTTTGCAGAGTTAATGATAGATTGATAAGCGAGTTCCACTGCAGACATGGGAAATGCCATTCCACCTACCTTTCCTCCATCTAATGTGGTGGTAGATGAAGGTAAGGGCCAAGGGTCTGAAAAATAATGAGTTCGAAAGAAATCTTTCCGAAAAGGTCCCCTAGAGGATGAAATCGCATTAATTCTAGTTGTAGGAGCAAGGAGGTCAAATATACCCATCAACGAAGAGTACATCCCAACTCCTAAATTTTCAATAGGTTGATGGGGATTGTTAACCAATGGAACGGTAGAATATGAAGTTGTGTGAGAGTCACCTGGAGAATAATCTAACTGAACAACTCTAACAATCCTCCCCTCATGAGGAAAACAAAGGATGTGGAATAATGATGAAACTATGGCATCCATCTTGTAAATCCAATTCCTGCATAAGAGGAGGTTATAATCCAGGTTCGCATCGACGATTTCTACCTCAATATTCACTACCTTTCCCCCAACACAGATAGGAAAGGCCGAGATAATACCGTGCAGCCTATGAGAATGTCCATCAAATGTTGTCAAAAGAGTCGGTGAAGGAACAACTGAAGGTGATCCAATGGCCTTCCAACATGACATAGACATCACGCATGTGGAAGCTCCCTCATCTATAATATTTTGAAAAATATTGGTCTTTCGGTATGTGGACTTTATCTGGAAAGCCATATGGTGAGGAAGTCCCTTTTTGACATTCAACATATCAAAAGTGAGCACTAAAGAATTCTTTGGGTCTATTGTGCCGATTTCCGAAAGAAAAGCACTTCTCTGAGTAGGGCACGACTGGAGTACCTCCAAAGCTGACATAGCATAAGGACTTTGAGCAAGATATTCTACAATCAAGTAATTCTGGACTGCCCTAGCATTAGGGTTAATAGTTGAGTGCTTTGCGGAGCCTTTCGGTATCCAAGGTATAGACTCAACAAAATGCCGTTCAATATGAAGTGGTTATGTGGCATCAGGAACAAATTTAGCCTTAGATGTTTTTGATTCACCATAATCGCATGCTCATGTAGCGACGTTGATATGAGAGCTCATCATATAAACATTTGACAAATTTTCCCCTTCCTGGTTGCCCCTGACGGAGGTACCAACATTAGAATTTGCGTCAGCAAGTAATTGCTGCCCTTGGGGAAAGGGTTAGTCAGAACAGCTTGGGAGCTAGAGGACCCTTGCTGTACTAATAAGCACTGAGTGTCTTGCATCTTAGGGCAGAGGTGAGTTAGATGATCTCCATTGCATAACTTGCATGGAAATTTTACCTTTTTCCTGGACTCTTTCCTACCCTCTCCAGCATCATTGCCAAGTTTGTTTGCATTGCCTTTTCCTTCCTGGTTCTTCTTCTTACCTCATCCCTTCCTCTTCCCATCAGATTGTTGATTTCCTTTGGGGTTAGTGGTCTGGACGACGTTTATAGAGGTAGGTTGGGAAGGTGTAGGTACAGATGGTGCTGCCTGGGTATAAGAAGCAGTTTGTAGAGACAAGTGCTGTAACTGATTTAAGAGGTTCACTGCGTTAACATCAATCGATCTGACTATACCATTGGCATGGGGACCTGGTTTCAGTTTGGCTAAATCGACCTTAGATCTAGAAGCATTAGGTAGAATTTTCTGAAGAACCCCAGACTGAGAATATATCAGTTCCAATTGCTGGGCTCTGAAAATGGCCCGCTCTTCCGTATAAACACCAGAGAGAGACACATCCTTTGAGATCTCAGGTTGTAATGATTTGAGAAACCATTCGAGAAGGAACTCTGGTAGGATTTCAACTTTGATAAGCCTTTTCCTCCTCCTCCATTCCTGGATGTGATTCGAAATGTGAGTTGTGGTGTCTTGCTGAAAGTTAGCCAGAAGTTCAGTTCCGGCTTCATATTAGATAAGCAACTAAAAATGGTTCAAAAAGACATTAGCCAAATCACAAAAAGAAGTATAGGTGCCCCCTGTCAACTCTATATACCATTTGGCCGCATTTTCAGTTAGGGTGCACTGAAATAACCTCAACCTGATCGAATCATCTATCAAGGAGCTAGATGAGCACCATAAGTGAAATGTGGTTATGTGGTCTCTCGAATCTTCACCACTCTTCCCCTCGAATTTTTGGATATCAGAGGGAAGTTTAGTTGGGACCATAGGCCAAGTCGGATTGTACCAAATCAGATCATTTGTCAATTTAGTTAAGTCTGGCAAGTTTAGCGTGGCCAGAAAAGGGATTCGTGGCGGACCTTGGGAATTCCATCTAGTGCGGGCGAGGTTCCCAAAGGTCTGAAAAGAATGAATTGGATTTTGAAAAACACCAGGTTGCCCGAAGTAACTCATAGAGCCTACTGAACCAAAAGGTGCTCCTTGTGGTCCAACAAAATTCAGAGTTTGACCAACTCCTGTCGAAAATCCTCCGTAACAAGTGAAGTTAACCCCTAACGAAGTGTTAAAAGGAGCTGATAGCCCCTGATAAGGATTCCATGCATTAGCAAAGGGTGGAAAATTTTGAAACGAATTAAATGAAGAATACAACACATTCCCTTGTTGGCTAGAATAAAATTGATTCCCAGCTCCTATCCCACTAACCGCAGGGTTTCTCCAACTCTAGAATGGGTCATTACCTTGACCAGTAAAGAAAAAAGGCATTGACCCTAATGTTGGATTGGAGTGTGGTATATGACCACTTCCAAATGGGAAACCTTGAAAAGAAGCTGATCCACTTATCATGGATGTGGAGGTGGTCGATGGTGTTATCACTGAAAAGATTTCAAAGGAAAAGGGTAAGGTAAGGGAGAATTGGTCTTGGTTATTCTCAAGTTCCTTTCATGCATAAGAAGCACTTGGCAAACTCAGGGTCAGCATACATCAGAGTTCTTTGAAGGCTCAAGCAAGGCATGTAAGTTTTGAACAACTTCATGGTAGATGGAAAGGCCATTTCAAGCAAAGGTAAGATCAAGAGAGTTGAATTTTTGACTTGAAGCTGTGTTTTTAAAATCACACAGCAGTTTTGTAGCGCGCTACGAAACTGCTGTAGCTGCACATTATGCTTTCATTGACCAATGTTGAAAGACAAAGGCAAATATTTTTGAAAGGAAGATTATGAAGATGATCATTATTCATAGCTATTTTTGTTCATGATGCTTAAAGAAGCTTCAAAGAGGTTTTGGTTCAAGTCTACAGTGTATGTAAAACAAGATAATCCAATGCAATTGTATGAAGAACAACTGGGGTAACTGAAGCAACCTTTTTTAGGAGAAAAAACTGTTTTAAGCAGTCAACTTCCAGGAGGTCTCCAGAGAAACTGAAAAAATATTTTGGAAAATTGAAAGAGGTTTTTATTCCTAACATAATGAACTACACAAACCTCTTTCAGTTTCTTCAAAGAAATTCTGAGGTGGGAGAAATGAAAGACTACAATTGCGCTACGAAACTGCTCTAGGTGCAGTTTTTCAAAATCAAAATTTCCTGTTTTACACGTCTTCTTCAAGGATCGATTCTGGACAGCTGGAGAAGTATTTTAAACACACAAGAGAGGTTTTTGTTCTATACATCCTGGAATACAAAAACCTCCTTCAGTTTCCTCAAATACATCATGAGCTGGGAGAAATGAAGGACCAAAGTTGCACTACGAAACTGCTGTAGGTGCAGGTTTTCACAAGCCTATTTCTCTGTTTGACACCTGTTTTGCAAAGACATATTTTGAGCGGTAGGAAAGGTGTTTCAAAAAAACAAGAGATTTTTTGTTAAGCACGGATTGGTTCACAAAAACCTCCTTCAGTTTGTCCAAATACAGTTTTTATCAGAAGTTATGAGCTCTGTCCCAAGACCTATTTTTCAGCCAGAACAGAGCAAGGGACAGGTGCGTGTACGCTCTGTGTGCAAAGTAAAAGTGCGTACAGGTACGCACTGTGATACAAGCACAAACTGCGGACTTCTCCTAAAGTAATGAAAAGAAAAAACAAACCTAGATCCACTAAATCCACCCAAGTCCACACACAACAAGCCAAAAACAGAAACAAAAAGAGAAGTTTCTGAGGTCAAAGTAAAAACAAGGAAAACAATCAAGTCCCCAGCGGAGTCGCCATTTTGTCACACGGAATGAGTCGATCTTGCGGACAAGATAGACCTTCCTATAATCTAAAGAAGACCTAATGACAAGCAAACCAACCAGACACTATCTTTCTTTAAATATGCTTTTATAAATAATGGCAAACAAGTGTGTTTAGGGCCTACCTTATGTCCAAC
>APFE030327298.1:33970-48398 GCA_000404065.3 Pinus taeda | reverse complement strand
TTCATGTACTCCCTGGTCTATATGATGAATATGCTTTGTTTTATGAAATATTCAGGTGTTATGTAATCGTTTGACTGTTAGTGTATGCAGGTCTTAAAGTGAAGGAGGAGCTCATCTGGATCAGCAAGGCTGGACTGCTACAACAAGCGTTGGATTTGAGGTAGGATCGAACAACACTTGGTTTCTCATAGAATAATGTATGTTTAGAGAAGGATTGATCTTGTTTGTCTTGTTTGTCACTAGAGAGTCTTAGACTCCTAGGGAGGTTAGGTTTGTCCGCAAAAATAACTCTTTCCGCATGACAGGAACCATAGATCTATTGCACCTGCCAACAAAAGTGCTACCTTGCATCTTGTACAGAGTTCCAATATGAACTCCCCGCATAAATACCAATGCTCCTTGAACCATCTTGCAGGTATCCTTCTCGAACACTGTCTTTACACCTGCATCATCCAACTTGCTTACATAAATCAGATCTCTGGCCAATGCAGGAATATGCAGAACACCCGGAAGGGTTCTAACCCTTCCACCTTGTAACTTCAACTTTACTTTTTTGCGACCAATGATTATAGCCTTCCTATCATCTCCTAAGAAGACATCACCACCATCGTATTTCTCATACTCGCAGAACCACTCTCTATGGGGAGTGAAGTGAAAGGATGCACCTAAGTCAATTAACCATGCCTCATGATCTACATGTGTACTTGAAGAAGCCAAATACACATCCCCACCTTCATCTGAGATGGTTTGTGCCTCTGCAGAAGAAGCATCGTCAAATCCCTCTCCTTTATCAAGAGCTTTAGATCTACAGTCCCTTCTGAAGTACCCTTCCTTTCTGCATTTCCAGCACACCACCTTTATAGGTTTTCCTGGAGATTTAGATCTCCCTCTAGATTTAGATCTCCCACTCGATGACTTATTTTTGTTTTTGTTCTGGGACTATCCTCGTACAGACAAGGCATCACCATTTTGGTTGTCCATATTTTTCCGTCTCATCTCCTCCATCAGTAAGGCTGAGACTATTTCATCAAACTACAAAGCAGTTGCATTGCTACCTATTGCAATAACCAAACTATCCCACGAATCTAGTAGACAACACAACAGACTGATGCACTTATCTTCATCTGAAATTTTAATATCAACAGATGATAACTAACTTACCACAGAATTAAACGCATTTAGATGCTCTGTCACCGAGTCTCCATCTTTCATCCTCAGGTTATACAGTGTTTTCCGCAGGAATAGTTTATTCACCAGAGACTTAGATTCGTACAAAGTCCCTAACTTGTCCCACAAAGCCTTCGTCATAGCTTCCCCTGATACATTCAGCAATACTGAATCTGAGACACACAATCGTATTGTGCTCTTTGCCTTCTGATCCAACCTCTTCCATTCTTCATCGGCCACTCCCGTTGGTTTAGTACCCGGATCTACCACAATCCACTGATCTTTATCCGCCAATAGATCCTTCATCTTGAGTTTCCACAACTCAAAACTCTGACCATTGAACTTCTCAATCTCTATCTTTCTGCTGCTCGCCATCTTCTTTCACCACTAGAATTGATCTCGCAGATCTCCCACTGAATAAGGTCTACCATAGGCCCGAGCAAAACCCATCAACAACAAAGGCATCCCCTTGAAGCCAAAACAACTCTGATACCAAATGTAGGTTTTAACCCTGTACAGAAATTACCTGCATACGAATTCTAAAACAAAGAAAATAAACAATGCGAGAGCATAACACATAAAACACATATGCACAGAGATTTTCCACTGGATCCCAAAACCAGGACTACCAGCTTGATTTTTCATTATGTTCCTTTCAATGTTACAATACATATTTATACATGCCGAAGCATCCAATACCATGGACCAAAAACCATCGCATCCAAAACCATGGACCAAAAACCATAGGTAGGTTCGCCCAACCTAATATAGGGTCCAAAACATTTTTCCCATAGCGTTGCCCCAGACCCCGTAGAGGGGGCCTACCTGCCCCCCTCAAACCCCACGGTTCACTACGTAGGTTAGTCGTGGAAAGAATATAACACAACCCAACATTTTGGGGCCGAAAGTTCTTTAGAATATTCAATTTAAAAGGAAGCACCAGCTTAACTTTGTGTTTTACATACCACACATGCTTGATCAGAGAACGATTTTATCGTAAATTTATTATAAGGAAAGTTTTGATATTATAATGATTCGATGCAAAATCATCCGATGATGCATATTTAAATAAAAAAAGGCCTATCAGGTTTTTATTAATCGTAACATTTGTGAGGTTGGGCCTATGATATGTGTTTTCCGATAATAGAAACCTACATGTTAGAGGGTATTTTATTTACAAATTAGAGAATTTCCTTATCTTTATCAAAACTAAAGAGTTTTATTAAAATTAAAAAGGGTCCCTGTGATTTATTATATAGCTAAAATAAAACTAAATGGGGATTTTTTCAGTACTACAACAGTTTCTTAATTTCATTGTATGTTCCATCTAGAGTTTCATTTCCTTTGGTTCTTCCAAGGTAGATCTAAGCCATTTTGGTCTCTTTCTTATTTTAGGAACAACAAATGTTTCTACTGATTCACAAGGCTATTAAAGCTCTTTAGGAAATTCTATAGAACTTAAAAATTCTTCCTTAGAAGCCTCATTCTTTATTTCATTTAAGGAGTCCATGGAAACTTCCTTAGACTTCCAATATGCAATCTTGTCATCAAAGGTCTCATCACAACCAACCTCAATCCATTGCTACTATGGAATGTAGACTTTATTGCCATTTGATGATTCATTGTAACCAAAAAATATGCCTTTTTTTCATAAAGCTTATAACTTATTCCTTTTATCCTTATGGCAATGGAAGTAAACATGGAAACCAAAGATTCTCATATGCTCAACATTTGGCTTTTTTCTAGAGAATGATTCTTCAAGGGCCATATCTTCTAGAATTCAATTAGGACTTCTATTTTGAATATATATAGTTGTAAATGATCATTCTCCACATAGGAACATCAAAAAATATTTATCATGCATCACAGAGTTGACAAATTCTTCAATAGAACCATTCTTTCTTTCTACCACACCATTACGTTGAGTATTATAGAGAACAATCGACTCCCTCTTAATCCTAACCTTCCCATAGAAAGACACAAGTTATTTCAAGGTATATTATCCTCCATTATCTTAAAATATTTATCTTCTTACCTCTCATGTTTTTCACTTCAACTTTGAATTGTTCAAACCTGGTGAATACTTCATCCTTGGTCTTCATGAGATAGATCCATGTCTTACAAGATAAAGTCATCAATAAATTTAACATACTATGATGAACCAACAAGTGATCTTATAGGAATATGAACACATACATCAAAGTGAATCAAATCCAAAAGTTCTCTAGCGCTATTGTTTTTATTTGGAAATGGCTTCTTGATATTCTTTACAAGTCCACAACCTTTACATACACCTTTGTGATCTATATGCAATTCTGAGACTCCTAAAAATATTTGACTCAAATTAATAAATTCTCTATAATGAAGGTGATCCTATCTCCTATGCCACATTTCACATGGATCAATTTCATCATGCACTAGAGCTTGAGCTAGTTGACCCATGCATCTATATAATATCTCCTCATGAATCCCAATAACTCTAGCAGCGTCTATACTAGAGCCCTTGCAGCATACAAGTACTTTTCCTTCCACAAAAGTTACTCTATATTCTTTATCTTGTAGACATGAAATACAAACTATGTTATTATTCAAACCTAGCATATATAGTACATTTTTGAGATGAACATTATTACCAAACTCAAACTCAAAGGATGCCTTCCCAACTCCTTTCACTGCATAGTTGTGGTTGTTTCCAAACTCCACCCTTTGAGATATCCTTCTTTCAATAATGCTAGAGATATTTCCATGATCTTATATTATATGTCTTAAATAACAACTATATACCATCCAGATATCATCATCATCTACAACAAAACCTATTAGAGAAAAAAAGTAAAAGAAATATTTATCACCTCTAGACTTCCTTGGATATTCATCATTAATATCGGTTGTGAAAGCATGTTGTTTTCCTTTTATCTTTTTATCATTCTCTCCTTTACAACATTAATACATGTATTTACCATATCTATGACAATGAAAAAATTGAATATTTGGCATGTCCTTCTTTCCTTGTTGTGGAGGTCTTCCTTTTGATTTTTTATTCTAGAAACCAAGCTTCTTCTTTCCTCCATTCTTCTTATTAAAACAAGTTGCAAATGCTTGAGAAGCTTCTTCATTTCTATCTCTTTATATAAACATTGACTCTTATTGAGCATAAGAGTTCCATAGTTTCTCAAACGAAGGAGAGTCCTTCAAGATACTTATACTTGTTGCAAATGCAACTCATCATTTAGGTCGACCATTGAGTGATATAGTCATAAGTTCCTTCTCCGTGAAATTTTCATCAATTACTTGTATGTGGTCTCTTAATTGAGAGATTATTATAAAATTTGAAGTTTCAATGTCATCAATTGTAATCCTTATATCACGGAGATCATTCTTCAAGCTCATGGCTTGACCAATGTTCTTGATAGTAAATAGATTAGTTAGGGCATCATACATCTTCTAGAAAGTATCAAGGTTTGCAATACAAAGGAATAAATTATTTCTAAAGGAATACACAATGAGACTCATGGACATGATTTCATATTCCTTTAATTTTCCCTATTCTATATTATATGTTGGTTCAACAAATTTGCTTGCCACAATATACAAGACTTTGTTCTTTGCAAGAATAAGATAAATCCTAGTATTCCAATATCTGAAGTTTGAGGCCCCTTCTAACTTGTTCTATTATTTCATAGAAGAATCCATCACTGTAAATAAAAAATGACTTCAACAATATCGATCTCAATGTAGGGTTTCTTCAAGAGTGATCTCGGTCTTCCTTTCTTTACCAAATCTTTGATACCATGTTGATTTTTAAAGTGTGATAGATACTAGAACAATATCTCTACAAACTAATAATCACTTCTACTAATGTTTATACTATTTTATTTTTTCCAATATATCATTAAGTAATTATAATTTAGAAGTTCAACCATGAAAATAACAGTAGAACAATAGATATCATAATGCACTAATATTTACCGTTGCAAAATCCACTAAGGGGAAACCCAACAATCCTTTTATATAAATAAAGACTTCAGTTCAATAAGAGACACACCTAGAACTCTAATCCACAACTAGGTCACATTGACCTTGAACAAATATATGGTCAAACCTAGTTTTCTCCCTCCAAGTCAAGACTTCCAATATGATCTAGCACTCTACCTTCTAGTTTTCCCTAGGTTGAATTTCGACTTCCTTCTCCTGCCCAAAAACCTAGAAATTTTGTCTCCTACAAGTTCCATGAATTTCAACCCCCTACAACTAAACTTCCTAGAAAATATGAGAACTTGGAGAGAGAGAAATTATCCACACGTGTGATCCTAAGAGAGAGAGAGAAAGAGATTAAATTTGTTTGTGTCTTCATCCTCCTTATCACTTTTGTCCTTAACTTGGATTCCTAGAAGATTCTTGATGAGAGAGATTAAATTACTCATTGTGGAGGAGGTTGAATATTTATATATATTTTTATGCTGGGTTGAAAGCATCTGTCCTTTTCCTAGACCAATTTACATGGAGGGAGGCTAACTTGACGATATTGGAGCCATAATTTTCAATTTCAAAAATTCAAATTTTTCATTTTAAAAGTCTAAATAGGACATGACTCAAAATATATTTTTCTTTTGACTCTAGCATTTAAAATATTATTTACAATAATAAATATAAATTCATCAAGGTCCAAATACATTATGAAGACTAATCATTGTTGCAAAATTCATCAAGCGATAGGCCAAGTACTTCTAAAACCCGTACTTCTAACATGAAATCACTCATAGGTGGATCTTCCAAGAAGGTTCAGGAAAACAAAACCTTAGCAAGTAGTTCAAAGGCCCAATTGAACACAAGAATAAGCTTCACCAAATAATTTTCTCTAGTTGGGGGATCATAACCAAAGACAAAGCCAAAGTGTTGGTCACAACTCTAACTAAGAGACCAAATTATCCTTAATTAACAATTTTGGTTTTCTTTGAAGTGGCAAGTTAACACAAGGAGAGGGAGAACTGTTTGTAGAAGGACGAGAAAAGAAGGAAAAAATAACCTTTGTATTACTTATTTTGTATCCTCCTATAGTGGTCTAGATGAATACTATTCCCCCTTCAATACTACCACACGGTAATAGAAATGAAGATATAAATTATTTTCTATTTGATTTTGATATATTGTGTAGGATTTGTGACTATTATACTAATGCCAAAAAACTTGAGATGTTCACTATTACTCTCAAGGATGCAACCTTTCCTAGTTCATCGGACTAGGGGGGAACACTATTACAACTTGAGATGGATTGCATTAATTTTTTCTTAAAAAATATCAGGATTATTGCAAAGCTAGATACTTGAGGGAGGAAATTTTCAAGATTACACAAAGATAAAACGAGAGCCTTGAAGATGATCTTCAATGACTCTTAATGACCTAAACAACATAAACTCAATCATTACACCATTAGGACTATTATCTTAAGGATGTTTAATATGAGTACATAAATGAATTAAATTTGATGGGTTATGGGGTTTTCTCACATTTTCCTTTTAAAATATTTGTGACTTGTGTAGGAAGTACTCTCACAACCATGAAATATTTGGTAAAGGGATTTAGGATTCCCTCCCTAAAAACACTAAATATGAAATGAGTGGTGTAACCAAGCTTGATTTGGTACATTCATTAGAAAAATTTAAAATTGATTCGCTTCAGAATCTTAATCTGCAATTACACACCTTAAACTCTAAGAAAAGGAAAGAAGAGGAAAGAGAAACACTTTTTATATTCTCTCTTAAAGTTTAGGAAGAAACACTCTTTGTGATAATGCCCCTTGGATGCTATCGATATACGTGTTATTTGTGTAGGTGAGAATATAATGGAAAGCATCCCATCTTTACTTAGCCTTAAACTGATTTACCAAAGATAAAATCATGAAGCAACACAATTGAATGCATTGGAACCTAAGAAAGATTGGCAAACTGGACCATAAGGTATAACATCAAGTCATATCCCTTGATCTTCTCATCATTTTTCTAGATGACAACATTTATCTAAATTTATGAATCCTCCTATTCCTTGGCAAACATATGTTTCACAACAAGTTCAAAATTACCCATGGCCATACGGATGGCTATGAGCCTCCTTGTAGCAATATGCCTACATTTTCTTATACCTTACCATCATAACAAAAATACTTTATACCATTCCAATCTTCATATACAACTTATTGATAGGCTTAACAACATCAATTAATTGGACAACCACAACAATTTCAATTACCACAACCACTACTTTCCCAACCTCCACTACCTACACAATTTCCTACTCAACCAATTTAGTGTGCTTAACAATATAGTTGTCTTTTTAGATTCTTTTGAGTATCATATAGACTTTATTGTCTTAAATCCTATAAACCATTAAGGAGGACACCCCTTGATCTTAATATGACCCTGGATGGCGATTGATCGTTCCTACATTGGTTGTTTCTCTAGAGATATGCTTATTTCTTATGGGGAATAAATAAATAGACATTATGTCCCCATGCCAAATATCTTCAAGAATTTGAAGAAACTCTATGGATTGATGGTATTAATAAATATGAATAGAATGTTCAATCAATTTCTCCTGGGATGATTATTGTCAAATGCTTTTGAAATGCTCAACAATAGACTCACCAAGGAAGATATCTTAAGAGGACCAAATTGGTCCCGCCCCTTTCACATCTCCATAGAAGCCTCACATATATCCCTTGGGGAAGTTCTAGGACAAAAATAGGATCAATTATCTTATGACATCTAATACATTTGTAAAATTATGACACATGATGAATTAACTACAAAACATTAAAAACTAATGCTTACTTGCAATTTATGTGATCAATAAATTTAGACATTACATCACTAGATATGAGGTACTACTCCCACATATTAGTTTTCCGTTAAATACTTAATGAAAAAGCCTATAACTAATCGTAGGGTGAATAGGCAACTCTTGTTACTACAAGAGTCCTATATTACTAGCTTAGATAATCATGACAATAATATTATGGTGGCAAATTTCCTTTCCATAATTCATAATGAAGGACACGGAACTTTTGTAGATGACACTTTTCCCGATGAAAATTTGTTAACTATTTCTACTAACTCTCGATGGTTTGCATATATAGCCAACTATCTATCCACAAGTAAGCTACCTAAACATCTCTCTTCCATGGAGAAGCAAAATATCGTGACACTAAGTGCCTTTCATTCTTGGGGTAGAGTAGATATCTTCTATGCGAGACCTAACTCGATCATCAAAAGAGACATACAAGAATACAAATTGCTTGATATATTGATATATTCCCATGATAAGGCATGCATGGGACCTTTTTCCAAAAGATTGACTACTTATAAAGTTTTTCATTTGGGATATTATTGGCATACCATATTTTAAGATTCCAAAGAGTATGTTTGAAAGTCTAGTATTTTTAAAAGGATGGGCTACCTAGTGTAATTTGATGAAATTCCTTTGCAACCTCTAAGTACCTATTGAACCATTTGAAAAATGGGAACTTGATTTCATGGGGCCTATTACCCTAACATCCAAAAGGAAAATGTATATCCTGGTTTGTAAATATTAAATTATTAAGTGGGTAGAGGTTAGGACTATTTTTCATGCTAATGAACAATCAATTGATTTATTTTATTTGAGGATATTTTCACTCATTTTGGTTTCCCAAGAAGAATTGTAATAGATCAATGAGCACAATTCACCTCAAATCTTATACAAGCCATTAGAGAATAATAAAAAAAATTTCATCTAGAATATTCATGTTATCCTTCACACACCAATGGGTAAACCAATAAAGTCCTAGAGACCATTTTGACCGAAATAGTGCAATTGCATCACAAGGACTAGGAAATTTTCCTTACTAAGGCCCTTTAGACCTATAGGACTACATGGAGGAATAGAACTAAGCACACTCTGTATGAGTTGGTGTATGGAAAGAAATTGTTTTTCCAACTAAATTTTGTGTGAAGACATATAGGACTACAACTGGCTTATGTATGAAGCTCTTTGAGGCACAAAAGCAAAGACTTCTCCAACTAAATGAATTGGATGAGATGTAGAAAAGTTATATTCAACATATGACTCTTTTCTAATAGTGAAGAAGCAGATGATACAATAAATTCATAAAAAGGAAATAGTGCAAAGGAGAAGACTAGGCTCTCCTCTCTCATTCTAAGTTTATATAAATTAAGGGGGAACTATATATAAATGGATAGGCCCTTTATTAATTTGATAATTTAAATTACAATGAATATATAAATAATAAAAGCATATATTGCTATGGAAATTCATTTCTCATGAATGGGCATGGATTGAGACTATTCAAGTAACATGTTGATTGGGAAGAATTTGTTCAAAAGGTTCTACAACAATCCAGATTCAAAGTGCTAGCGAGGGTGGACCCCCAACTTGTTGTAACTTCATTTTTAATTTTTTCTTCTTATTTAGTATAATATAATTAAAAATAAGGTTCAATTATGAAAATAATCTTGCTAGCAATTGAATTTGAAGTTTGCTTGAAAACCAAGCAACTAGCACGAAAATATTCCCAAATAAGACTAAAAATAAGAATAAGATTAAAATAAAAAAATTTAAAATAAGATTAAAAATGTGGTGTAAGCTTGTCTTTTATAGATAGAAGAGAGAAGGATGTACACTTTAAAACCGAGTAACTAGAAAGAAAATATTTCCAAAAGAATTGTGTTTAAGCTAATAAAAAGGTGTTAGTTTCCAGATAGCAAGTGGTCTATTTAAAAAAGGAGTAGTTTTTTTCTGCCTGAATTTGATGGTAGAAATTAAGTTAGTGAGCTAGGTCTATGAAAATCCTCCCCTATACAGAGCTTGAAATAACCACTTTACCAATTTTGTAATCAAAACTAGCACAAGAACCTCCACTACAATTAATATTTTTAATTAGCATCACCATCATTATCACTATCAACATCATCACCATTGACATCAATACCAACACCACTATACTCTCATCATCAACATGAGCACCATCATCATTCTCAACATCATCACCATTATTATCAACCTCAACACCAGTATTAAGAGTATAGTGGTAACCTTAGAATCATCATCAACAAAAAATAATATATAAAAGGAAGCACACCACAATACAAGGACCATATAATTTTTTTATTCTCTCTCATACATTTGAAATTATTTTCATCATTTGGTCCTTAGCTTTATTTTGAACCTGATAGTTGTTGGAATTTTTAAGACACAAGCAACATGGACATACAAAATACATAGAGAACAATGTTAGTCTTGACACGTTTTATGAATTTTAAATATTTGGATGCAGTCTAGCCATTGTGGTTACAGTATCAATTTGCAGGTTACATGACTAATTGTATTAAGTTTTCAGTAAATCAATTTGCTATATTTGGGTTATTTTATTAGTCTTATTGTATTCTTCAATGTATATCAACCCTTCTATTTTTCCATGGGTTAGAGTCAAAGGTTCTTCTAAGTGTTAATGCTCCCAAGTCCATAGATTCTACCACAATGACAACTCAACAGTTCATTGATTATACAAATTAGGTTTGTTTAGAATGGTAAATAGCATGGATGTTGTTGTATAAGGTAACTGAGATGAGTTAATCATTTTAGAAAGTTATTAATGTGTTTAAAACTTAAACAATCTAATAGTACAACTTTCAAACCATATTTATAAACATGTTGTTCCTACCACGATGTAATCACTAACATGCTATTTGATATATGCATGCCAATCCCTATCATAATTTGTCTATTGGCATGGGTCATTATTGGCTTGCATGCAAACCATATTGACTATAACTTTCAATAATTTAACTGCTTTACCACGTTACCTCCAGTTTGAGGTATCATTTTACCACCTTTCGAAATATTGTCTTGTACCTTATTTCAAATACCATTGTGTCCCTTGATTGAAAAATACCTTTACATCGACTGAAAATAAAGCTTAGAGGGACTAAGCCTTCAATATTGAATCTACATGATGTGGAAACTTAGGCTAGTAAAAATGGAACCTTTCTCATTACTGGCCTTGGAAAGTTTTCCTATGTATAATGCTAGTAAACCAATTCTTCAAGCTGTGGGATGGTTCCCCTCAAGAAATTTCGAGGGAATGATGATCATGTGGCAATGGAATTTTCCCAAGGATTTTATGGTAACATATTTCAAATTGGTGGTTTAGCCATGGTAGTGACAAAATATTCAGTGGCTCAAGCCATGGGTCTCTCTCATCAAGGTGAGCAGATGTTTAAAAATAAGAAAGTGGAGAAGGGGCCCTAGAGTTTATTCTTCACTTCTTAAGAGCTGGATCAACATTTGAAGCAAGGGGTTTGACACAGTTACATTGTGGAGGAAAGAAGGATTCTACTCTTTGTTTTATAGAAGGTGGTGATCTGTGAAGGTAGAGATGTTATTACCTTTTTGTATCATATTCATTTACTTATGCACTTTGAAGTTGGTGAATGAGTTAATTTCCCTTATTTCCTTTCGAAAAGATGGGGCCACATGGGAAAAAGTTTCCAACAAAACCCTAGAAATGCTAACTGCAACCTATATCATTACAACCTCATAAAATGTTTAATTATGGATGAACTGAGGATGAGGAAGGATAATTGGGATGTTTTTGTTGTTGCCAATCAGTTTGGTAGGCCCCCTCTAATACCACTGGCAGCACCAAAAGGGTTGATTGAAAATGTGTCTAAAGAAGTTCTTGATAAGGACAAGGAGAAATATAATATGGTAAGAGAAATGTAGGAGATGATACTCCAAGGGATGAATAATTTGATCCCTTTACAAAGGATCCAAAGAATGTGAAAAACTTAAACCAACAACCTTTTATTGCCTTAAGGAGAGTAACCAAAAGTGAGATTAAGAAGGTGCATGCATGGATAGAGGCTACTCCCTTACCCTATCATGTCCCTAACATATCACTTCTTGATTACCCTACCAATTGATATCCTTTATCTCCCTATGAACCTTGTATAGCATCCCCTCCCCATTCTCCTAAAAAATTAGATCCTTTACATTAATATGAGCCTTGTGCACCTAGTCTCCTTACTACCCTCATGCACCAACAAACTTCTTATATTTTGCTCAATCTATTATTCACAAGCAGACCAAGAGGAAGGGATTAGTGGCTTCTATACCTAAAATGTTAATAACAAAGTCTTATCATGATTATGTGACACCATCAGTTCAAGATGCTACAAATATGCACCTTACTATGTCTTCCACCATGCCAAATGCAAGAGCAACTCAAGAGTTGAAAAATAAAAATAAAAATATTATAAAGATTAAAACTTAGAATGTGGAATTTAAAATTCTTAGTAGACATGTACTTAGGAAGGAAAATTCTATCTTGAAGACCAAGAATGGGGAGCTATGAGAGGAGGTTACCAAGTTGACCAAGGAAAGTAAGAAGCATATGAAGTTGGCTAGGAAATGGTATAGAGAGAAATTTAGCTTAATAAAGGATAAACATGTTTCTCCACTAATATTTTAAAGAATTTTTTTGGCCATATACAAAATAAGGTTTTGCAAAAGAAGTTTAAGGTTTTATAGAGGAAAAGTGGGGCAAGTGTCAACATTATTATTAGTAATCAGTGAGACCATAGAGCCACTACATTTTTTATCATTTTTTTTGGGAGCACTAGGTACCAATTGAGTTATGTCAACTATAATTTTGATTATGTGAGGACATGAAATCTCAAGCCTATGGGAGATTTAGAGGCTCAAAATTTATGGAATCCTCACTATTATTTGATCGATTCCAAGCCCTTCAAACACTCATTTTTTCCTATATATAGTCATCCCTAGTGCATAATTAATGAGAAGCATGATCAAAAGTGTATTTCATTGTAAAGTACTGTTTATTGTTCAATTTCTGTGGTTTTGAATGCATTTAAGAAACTAATCCTAACTACTGCCACTAATTAAGGTTATGAAACATGTTTGGTAACATATGCATGTACGTACAACTACACTCCACGGTTGGCATAAGTGTGTGCCCTTAAATTCAAAATGACCACATGGGTCTATTCAATAGCACCCCTAAGATTATTTTCCACCTATTGGACCAAAATAATATTCAACACCAACTGCATAGTTGGCATTCCACGTCAATTCTCAACCATAAACAAGATATGGTAGTATCGAGGGTTTGTGTATTAGAGTTATTGGACGAAAATGTAGCCACACCCCTTTCATGTTTGGCATCTGGCTATTCTATAAATCTAAATCTATATGCCTAACATTCGAATAAGGTTAACAATGAAAGTTATATTCCCTCCACCTTCAGGCCCCTCAGAACCATCCGTAATTCCCTGCGGTCGGTGAAGGATCCTGTTAACCCCAAGGACATGAAGGGTGTTTATCTGATTCCTTGCTCCTGTGGGACACCCTATATAGGGGAAACAGGGTGCTCCATCCAGCAGAGAATTTGCGAGCATGCAGCAGACCTGAGGCATGGAAGAACAAAATCCTCAGCCCTAGCTGAACATGTGGACAAGACTAAGCATCATGTCTGCATCGAGGAGGCCAAAGTCATTGCCAGGGTGGATCGGTTCCATCATCGCAAGTTAAGGGAAGCTATTGAAATTGAGCGAAGACCCAGCAATCTCAACAGAGATGATGGGTGGAAGGTCAGTAGAGGAGTTGGATCCCTGCCCTATCTTCTTAGGGTTTCTTCCTTTCCCCTTGGTCCATCCAGGGTGCTTTCTTCTTGTTCGTTTCTCTTATTCTGTTCGTATTTATTATATATTGCTGATAGCTTCATATTCTGACCTTGATATTGTGTCCCTCCTGTATTTACTTAGGTTCTTTAGGATCGGGATTTTAGGTATTAATCTAATTTTGACTTTTAGTAGAAATATGATTTTCTCATTGATGAGTGTCCTTTGCCTGTTTTATTAGTTATTTATTTATTTCATAAGGTCATAATTATGGGTTTACCGAAATCATGATAACTAAGTTATTATTATTCTAATTTATAGGTGAGATGGCTTCATTATTTTATTAAACTCTTTTATCTAGCAGAATTAAATATGGTTTTTATTTCTCTTTAATATGATTATAATAATACACTCTCATATATATATATATATAATCTCAATAAAGAAGTTAAACTAATTAATAAACATACTCCTCTACTTTACAAACTCATCTCTTAAGATTAGTAATTATTAATTAGTAAATTTAATAATGTAATAAACTGATAAAATATGATATCACATCAAGAGTA
>APFE030327298.1:2406-33887 GCA_000404065.3 Pinus taeda | reverse complement strand
ATGTTAACTAATATCATCATCATCATCATCATCAATATGTTAAATGATTAATGATGTAAATGGATATCTTTTAAAACATATTAATCTATCAACATTAATGAAAAAAATTATGATAAAATTTTGCATTAATCACATTATTATTGTTTTGGTAGTAATATTTATTAAAACTAGGTATTATATTGATTTAATATGTTAATTGATTAATGATGTTAATGGATATTTTTTAAAAACATATTAATTTATTAACATTAATGAAAATAAATTAAGATAATTTTTTGCATTACTGACATTATTATTTTTGTGGTACTAATATTTATTAAAAATAGTTACTAATTATGTTTTTTATCTTAAAATTTATGCTATCAAAATGTTTATGTTTTTTGCCAACCTCAAATTTAACTTATTGACCTTCATATATATATATAATATATATATATATATATATAT
The DNA here is from genome assembly GCA_000404065.3 of Pinus taeda. Lineage (NCBI taxonomy): Eukaryota > Viridiplantae > Streptophyta > Pinopsida > Pinales > Pinaceae > Pinus > Pinus taeda. The sequence goes on along the minus strand of APFE030327298.1, from coordinate 33,440 downwards.
ATATATATATATAGATATATATGGATTTTAATTATATTTAATACATTTAAAATGATATAAATTTATCTTAACCAAATACAATTAAAAAAGAAAAAAGAAAAAATACAAATCTCATTATAGTTAAAACTCAATATTATAAATAAATATTTCAAATATTATACAATAAAAAGATAAGACTTAATTAAATATATATATATAATACACATATTCATGTTTATAATAAAATTCGTCGCTAATATAAATCAACATAACAAACACAGGCATTCATTGACAAAACACTTCATAATCATACTTAATCAATTTCAAATAAACAAATATACAATATACAATTTCAAAGGTAATGGAATACAAAATTTAAACACATACATTCACAAACATTGAGAAAGCCACCCACACATACAAACATTTGAAAAAAGAAGTTCTGACATGTATATGCAATTTCAGACAACACCTAGAATACAAATTTAAATGAGCAAATATACAATCGAAAATTTGTAGAATTGAGGCTTCTGTGATTCATCATAGTTATAAGAAGAGCTTCAGCGTAAATCACATGAAAAAGACCTTTGTCGATCAGTTTTAATATTTTTGTAAACAAGTTAACATACCATCAATAAATAATACATATATATATATTTAGTTAATAAATAAATAAGAATATATAATTATTTATGGAACTTAAATTATTCCTTCAAAAGAAGTCATTCAAACAATAATCATTTAATAAAAATTTTTAAATAACCATTAGTATTATTTTATTAAACCCAATGTTATTTAAATAAATAAATTACTTTTGATACTATTCGCTCATTTATTAATTGTACCAAATTTTACTTATTTCTAGAAATATAATAATATATTATTAATCTTAATATTATAAAAATAATAATAACATTAAATTTATTAATATAATTTGGCCTGGGTCCTAGAGTCAAAAATAGTCGTTAGGTAGCCGTTGGAGTCTCTGCTCAGTCTATTTAACATGCTAAGCCAGATCTGTTTCTTCAACTTGTCCTGACGATGAACCACACTAGTTGGTTCGAAACGCGTCGACAAAGGTCTTTTTTATGTGATTTACGCCGAAGCTCTTCTTATAGTTAACAATGAGATTGAACATTATTGTAATGTTGTTAGCACCATCCCATTGGATCAATGGGTGTGCCCCTATGCATATTTGTATCAATGTAATTTATGGATTTCAATAAGAAGATTGTTTGTTGATTTCATGTGTTGTGTATTAGATATAGTGTGTTTTGAATATTCTTTTTTAGGGAAATGTTGTTGGTTAACAAGGATCCCCCAACTCAATGTGTTGAATCTTTTCATCATTATAATTTTATCCTCAGTGGCATGATAGATGTGTTCTTTAAGTGATAATAGGTTTTGATATGAGTTTATTATAGATATATGGTTTCCATATTTGATATATGAGTTTGTTTATTGATGTGATTTTTCTAGTCTACAGACATTCGGTGAATCAACCCTTTTTGATAATACATGGCCTATAACTCATATAGATATTTTCGTCCCATATATAGATCCACTATGGTAAATTGATATTCTTTATTCGTGTGAAACTGATTAATATCTAACAAGCTACACTAAATATAGTAGTCTTTTATTTATGCATTTGGGCTTTTTATCTTAGATAGCCATGGAAATGTGCTCTAAATTATTATTTATTGGTATAGTATTTGTCGTAGTGTGAATGGTGCCATGGCTCTTGTTCTTTGAATACCTGATTGATTGTATTTAGTTCAAGATTATTTTTTAGCTTTGCAGGGGTAAGAACAACCACTGAAGGAAATGTTGAAGCATTGAAACATTTCTTGAATATGGAAACTCTTTAATTTTCCCAAGTGACAAGGATTACAGTCAAGAAGGAAAGGGCCCTACATCCAATTCCTAATGATTACCTTAGGTTTTCTTGTTTATCTCACATCTTAATAAAGTTGTCTATTGAAGGAAACCAAGTGAAACTTAACTTTACATGTATGTCTGACGATAAGTGATTATTGAATTATTTTTTATTATTAAATGATTTGTGACACTTGAAAACTTTCCATATCCTTTTACATCAGATTGTTGCTAAGTGCAAGGGAAAGATCTACTAAAGACAAGATCAAAAGACATCGTGTGGGGACTTAGTTATTCTTATAGAGGCAAGTGTCCTTGAGTTTTTTTTCTAGAGATCAAACATCTAACACATGATAATATCCTCATTCGAGTAATTATATAGAAACTCCATCAATGTCAATACCTCCGCACATATAGTGTAGTGCCTCTAAGCTGAAGCTCTTAGATTGATATAATTATGTTCAGAATTTATCATCAACAAATTCCTCGAGCAACCTAGTTAAAATGTTTCATAAGCTCTCATACATGTCAAAGGAAACCATGGAAAGACTAGAAAAACATTAGAAGCACAAACTTGTCTAGGGTGGTCACATGAAACTAAAAGCACAAATTGCAAGTATCAAATAATTAAGAAATAGAATTCCTATAGTCATCCAACTTTTATTTAATTACATCAAGTAAGAAATTTGTGATCTTATTCAATGTAAACCACTCACTTCAAAACTACAACCAATAAAGAAATCCTCACACTTAGTTTTAAGTTTGGATTTGAAGCCATGGTTGAATATCAAGAAAGCATGGGGCAAACACATTCTTCCCCTTTGAAAGACATGGTAAATAAAATCAATAAACATTAATTATTGGTCACTTGTAAAAAATATTCACAATTTTATTTCACTCATGAATTAATGTTAAGTAGGAGGATGAACAAAAATAATGACACTAGAAATAGAACATATCAAGACTATGGTGGATTGCAACTCTAAGGTGGCGATCTGGATCTCAACCATTATGGAATTATCACTATAAAATCAATAGTATGGTTATGATTATTAATATTTACTTACATATGGTGTACTTATCACTGAGCTTGTTTCAATGGCTAAGCATGTAGATGAGGATGCTTGGAAAGAAAAGGAACACATGGTAGTCAAACCAATCTTTTGGACTAGTTGACCTAGTAAAGAACATTGTAATGATATTTTTATTATTGAACTAATTCTATGTAATTGATGCTCCTTAGCAATATACTACGGGTCATGTAAAATATATGTGTGTACAAAACATCAAATCATGTATATTGAATCAACATTACGATAGGGCCCAACCACTAAAGAGAATCAAGAAATAGATGAACCAATTATATGAACCAATTATGAAATTTATACACACTAAAAAAATTGAATTATGAGACACATGTATAATGGAAAAATATTTTGACAATAAAATTTATTAATATAAACCATTTATTGCTACCATTTTTTTCCACCTTCCTATTCATGAAGCTTATATGTTTATTATCATCATTTCTAAATTTAATTTAAACAAGTGTAATATGGGGTTTTTTCCTTAGTGACTCCTTATTATGTAAAAGGTAGAGAACCCTTATGGTGTGAATGTGATCATATAAATTAATTATATAAAGTGCATGATTTAAGCACGACACCTTTGGTGGACAGGGAATCAAATTGCTAATAATATATTGGTACAAGATAACATAATTATATGTAAAAATGGTGGCCAATTCTTTTGATAATTAATTCATGATGACACTTGAGAATTATATTTTTTCTTTTTTTAAACAATTTTAAATTATGAAAATTTGATTGTAAACGACATAAAATTACTGCTTCACCAATCATCAAATTTTAAAAATTCAAAAAATATATTTTAATATCTAGAAAAATAAGTTTAATATTTAATTTTACAAAAACCTTAATAAACATTGGAAATAGTTTCAAAAAAATTGTAAACTGATTAGGAGTGAGAGCATTTTGACTATAAAAATGATTAAAATTTTGAAAAAGATAAAATAATTAAAATAATAAATGTTGATATATATATTTAGCCATGGAAAAACCTCGAGGGTCAACCAACGGCCGAGAAGTTCATTAAAGTGGGAAATTATTATCCTAAACCATAGTAGCAAAGAACAAATCAATTATAATTTTATTAAGCAAAAAAATGTGTGTAGGGGAACACCAATTTATAAAAAACTATGGGTATAATCCCTACTTATCAAAAAATTACAAATCCATAAGTTAAGCAAAGAAACATTTCTCCATGTTAAATTTCCAAATAGGAACCAAGTGCTACACTATGGTAGTGAAAAAATCTCCCACTAAGGGTTTCAGGCCGCATGTCCAATTCTCATTTTAATACAAAATAAATTGAGTAGAAAGACTCTTGGCTCAGATCTATTAAGAAACCCTAATCATACGTGGGTCCTGACCCCAATTCAGACCTAGAGAAAGGCAATCAAAGCATCAAGGACAAAACCTGGTAGCCAAAATATAATGGAACTGCATACCCAAAATTCTGTGCTGAGAGTTCTTAGGGGTCAAACCTAGCAATCCACAGGAGAAAAAACAAGGTTAGCAGAATTCATGGCTAGGTATGGCAGCATAAGCCCTAAATAAATAAAAAAAGTAAAAGGAACGAGTTGGGAAATTCAATTTGCTGGCCAATGCATTTTCCCAATCTAACACCATCAATATCTATTTATGTAGTTAATATGTGGTAATGACTTCATGAAAGTAGTAACGCATTGTTGCTAGGAAAGTAGTTTTTGCATTTGACATCTAACTATCCATTCATAGATTTTCCATTGCCATCTAACTATTCATCTATATTTACTTAACAATTTTGCATTGCTATTTAATTATTTAAGAACCTTCCCTAAATACATTGTATAAGTGGTTCTAAAATCTATTATCTTTCTAATGCTCACTCCATCCATACAAATAAAGTTAAAATATTATAAAGCAGTGGTCATGAGAGAGCTACGTAGGTGGTTTTGAAAAGTCCAACATTTAGAGTTGACACTCCACCCCTCGTCACCCCTCATCACATAGAGTTGAAACTACAAGGAGTGCTAGTGGGAAGATTTTTAAAACTAAAAATCTACAATATGGTTGTTTGAAGCATGGAAGAGTTGTTGCTAAAAATTATTAAAAAAATATTGACAATAGTCAATATTATAAGAATCCTCTTGGCATCCATGTTGTATAACTTCTTGTACATAAGATACCTAGTGGTGACCATGCTCTGAATGAGGGAAAGTCTTGCTTTAATGAGGAGGATAAGGTAGTGAGTACTTCCTTTGATCTTGAGGTTGTAGGTGATAACCTACTTTTGGATATACTAAGTATTTATCCATAATTTTTTGGATATATTGCCGCACCAAACCTCACATCCATATAAAATAACACGAGTGATGAGAGTTTCAAAGAGGAGCTTATTTTTATCCCAAATCCAAAGATCCATAAACTTATAAATATTTTCAAGCCCATAATAAGTTTTCATTCATTTTCTCAATCCTATAATTCCAATTAAGTTTATGATGGATATTGACTCCTAGATATTCGTATCAAGGAACTTCGTGAAAGGAGTTGTTTTCATGGGTGATCGTTTCAAATTTAATTATCATGACTTTAGCTTTGTCAACATTAATAGTCATACTTCTTTTGGAGAATTTTTTTTGGAGGATTCTGATTTTCTTGACAAGATTGTAATGGATCCTTGTGATCCGGATTTAGACAGGAACGGAAAAAGTTATAGATATAACAATAAATACAAAGATGCAATAGAAATAATACCTCATTTCATTAATGTAAAATACTAAAATATGCTTTCAAACAGAAATGGAAATAAACTAGCTTGGGCAATGGTAGCTTATCTCCGAGGAGAGATGTGGGGGCTACATGCCTCTGAATTGTCTTACAATGAGGCTCAAAGGCCTATTTATTGTTCAGAAACAATGGAAAACCCTAAACATCCAAAAACCTAACCTTAGGAGATGAAGTGCCAAACTATGGGCCCCGTTTTGGGTAAATTGGTACATCAACTTCCCGAGGCCATAACTTTAGAATCGATCTTTGTTTAACACATAGAATACCTCGTTAGAAAGATCTATCCAAGAAATATAACTTTGGGATGAGGAACATCGGTCCATAGACCCATGTTGCTCCCAGTTTTCCTAAAAAATGTCGTTTAGGGCCTGAAATTGGTTTTACAAGTTCACGACCCGAAAAAATTCCAAAAATAGTAAATTGTGGTACAAATAAGGAAACTAAAAAACTGAAAGAAATAATTGTGGAGGTTCGAGTGGAATTGGCGGGTGACTACCAATATCCACCTCAATCATTCCTCCCCCCTTAGGAAGCAATGGTCCCCATTGCATTGATTTCATGCATGAGATGAGGAAACTTCTGTTGAACTTGCTCACTGGTGAGTCGCTTTCCCTCATCAAGGAGTCAACTTGCTTTGACAACTCGATACAGTTGGATCTTCTGCTAGCGAGTGTGCTTGATCTGTGTGTCCATGATCCGATAAGTTGCAGAATGTTCAATGTAATCCAGATTTAACTTTGTTGGTGTGATCTATTCTGCAATGTCGGATGGGTAGAGTAATGGTGGAAAGTATGGCCGAAGGAGGTCCACATTGAACACTTGGTGTAGACCAAGGAGTGGGGGAATGTTGAGCATAAATGCATTGTCTCCCACAGCCTTGGTAATGGTGTAAGGATCATATCGGAGTGGTCTAAGTTTCCAATAGGTTCTGGTAAGGAATTACTTTCGAAAATGCAACCAGTCTTTGTCACCCACCCAAAACTTGTGTAGCACCCGATGTTGATCATGTCACTGCTTGTACTTGGCATTTGATTTCTCCATAATGTCATGGACCTACTCGTGGATATGTTGGATGTGCTTAATGAATTTGTTTTCCTTATCTGTTTCGGACTGGACATGAGCTGAATCTACCTGAGTAGCTGCAAGTGGCATGGCCACATCAAAGGGACATAATGGCTAGAATCCCAAGCCCACTTAAAAAGGGTTGTGGCAAGTGGAGCTGTGGAGAGCCCAGTTATAGATATGCTGAACATAGAGGAGACTCTCATCCCATGTGCATGGATTCTTTGAGTGTTACATGGAGAGAATGTGTACAATTAATGTGTTGACAACCTCTGTTTGGCCATCAGTTTGGGGATGGAAGGTTGTGGACTTAGTTAGTTTGGTGTTCAACATCAACCGGAGATTGGACCAAAATGTACAAAGGAATCTGCTATCCCTATCTGAGATGATAGAATGTGGGATCCCAAAGTGTACCCACACTCATTCAAAAAAGAGTTTAGCAGTGGCTTCTGCTGTGATATTCTTCTTGTAAGCCGCCATAATGGCCATCTTTGAGAACCTATCGATGACCATAAAAACACAGTCATTTCCATGCTTAGTAGAAGGAAGGCCCGACATGTAATCCATGGAAATGGATTCCTAAGGTCGACTAGGGGTAGGTAGCAGAGTATATAGTCCTTGCTTCTTGATGGCCGATTTGGCAATGGTGTAGATAGTGTAGGATCTGACGTCCTTCCTGACATCTCGTTGAAGATTCAACCAATAGAAATACTTTTGCAGTACTGCCACTATTTTCTCGACCCTGAAATGTGCAACAGCCCAGCTATAGTGTGCTTCCTAAATAATATTAGCACGCTCGCTTGAAGGAATGCAAAGGTGACCTAGGTGGCATAACAGGGCATCCTAGAGGTGAAAATCTAGAACATGCTAACCCTCCAGGAGTGTCTGGTATGTGTGGCTGAATTCTGGGTCGCTTTTGTAGTGAAGTGGCCAATCAGAAGTCTCGTTCCCACAAGAGCTGAGCATGATGGTTAATGCATTTGTTGGTGGTCGACTGAGCCATTTTGCAACATCCTTGGTGCTTCCCTTCTTATATTTGATATTCAAATGGAACTGTTGCAGGTATGTGGACCACTTCTAATGGCGATCATTCTGCAACTTCCCTTGCATCTGTATGAACTGCAAGGGCTGATGGTCTATGTGGATGACCATTTCCTTCCCCAAAATGTAATGCTTACATTGCTGGGAGGCCTACACAATGGAATACATCTCTTTGTCATAAGTGGGATACTTCCAGTCTATGTCTGAAAGTGTCTCACTGTGATATGCCACTGCATGACCATGTTGAGTAAGGACTGACCCAATAGCATAGTTAGAGGCATCTATATTGATCTCAAATGGTTGTTGCAAGTATAGTAATGTGAGAATTTGTGCTGAACAGAGGCGATGTTTCAACTTTTTGATTGCCTTCTATTGATATTCTGACCAAAAGAATTTTCTTTGACTCCTCCCTTGGTGACTTGACTCAAGGACCAAGTGATATGAGAAAATCCCAACACGAACCTATAGTAGAAGTTGGCAACACCCAAAAATATGCGGAGCTCTATTAGAGTGGTTGGAGATGGCGAATCCCAAATGACTTGGATCTTGGCTGGATCCACATGCACCCCATGTTCATCAATAATGTATCCCATATACTGAACTTGGGTCATGCCAAAAGTGAATTTCTCCATATTGTCACATAACTTGTGTTGCTACAGTGTTTGGAGAACCCATCAGATGTGGTGGAGGTGCTCTTCCCAACTCTTGTTGAAGATCAGTATGTCATCCAAGTATACCACTACAAATGAGTTGGTGAATGGCTACAAGTTTTCATGGATTAGCCTCATGAAGGTTGTTGGAGCATTCATCAACCCGAAAGGCATAACCAACCATTCAAAAAGGCCCTCCTTGGCTTTGAAGGGACACATCGGAGGGTTTGATTGATACCTGGTGATATCCTGACATCAAATTGGTCTTACTAAAATATTTTTCCCTCTTCAGCTATTCCATAAGGTCATCAATCCATGGGATCAGGTACCTATTCCAAAAAATGATCTTGTTGAGTCCCAATAGTCAATGCAGAGTCTCCAAGTCCCATCCTTCTTTTGTACCAACATGATTAGGCTCATGTAGGGTGATGAACTCGGTGGGATGTGACCTTTATATAACAGCTCATGAATATACCTCTTGATTTCATCATTCTCTAGAATGGAGCATCGATGGATTGTTCGATTGGGCAGTGGCACACCTGGGGTCAGATCGATGGATTGCTTGACTTGATAATGCAAAGGAAGCCTTGCGAGGGAGGTGAATATGTCCTCATACTCCTCCATGAACTTGTCCATCTATAGTTTTCGTGCAAAGGGGCCCTATATGGAGGCCGTGGTCATTGTCTTCTTCTTTCCTTGAGGGTGTATCATCGAGAAAATAAATTTCCCAGTTTTGGAAATGAGGTTACTGTATTGTTTTGCAGTAACTAAAGATATGGCGGTAGGCGGTGCTACCTTCGGTATCATGTACAACTTATTTCCAAAAGTAGCAATAACAGCATGAGGCCTTGAATTAGATACAGCATGTCACTTCCATAAGTATGGTTGGCCTAATAATACATCACAAATATTAAGGGGAGCAACATCACAGAATACCTCATCTGTGAAGGGCTTGATGCTGTGTTGAAGGTGACATTGCTAGCTCACGTGAAGATCTCGTCCTTGGTGAAGCCACTCAATGGTGTGCGGTTGTAGATGTGTTGTGGTTGGTAAGCCTAGCCACTTCATGACCTCTGTTGAAATGAGGTTCTTTTGGCTCCCACTTTCAACAATGAACTATAGTGGGGAGCCCTATACCCACATCTGGGAGTGGAAGAGGTGCTCCTCCTCCTCTAGTTCTTCAGGTTCCTCCTTCTAGATCTTTGTGGTGGAAACAATAGCATTGGGCTCCACATTGATAATCTGCTTCCCTTTGTCATTCCCCTTATCGAGTTCTGAATCAGAGTCTAAACATGCATTTGATTCCAAAAACTTTAGCTCGGCCACTAGTGACTGCTTAGCCCGACACTCACTTGTGTTGTGAGTGGAGCTCTTATGGAACTCACACCACTTTCGCATGTCCTTCTTTGGCTTCATGGTGCTCTTATTTGCTTGTGGTTTTGGTGGGTTGTCCCTAGCCACCCTGCCTTAGCTTTGTCCTTTGTTTAGCAGTTTAGGGGTGCCTTTCCCTTACTTTGGATTTGTAGATCCAAAGTCTTCCTTCTTTTCTTTAAACTTTTGCTCGATCTTGACAATGTATCAGTACGTCGTGCCAAGCGAGGAAATGTCCAAGAACTCCATCTCATCCTAGATGTACCTATGTAGGCAGCTGCGGTATTTTAGTACCAAATGGAACTCAGAATCCTTCTTACCCAACTTTGTGCGAAGCGTATGAAAAATATTGGCAAACTCTAACACGTCTTGGTCCCTTCCTTCCCATAGAGTGGTCCACTTTATGTATTTATCCTCATAGCTTCTGACAGAGTAGTACTGCACCTTGATGGAATTCCTTAATGAATTCCAAGTGGGTGTGGCCGAAAAAAGTGAAGCCGTACTTTCATCCTTTTTCTCACAGTAGGTTTCCCACTAGACCTTGACATGGAGGGTGGCTTCGAGAAGAGCAAAAGTAATTTTTTCCCGCTAGAAAAATCATGAATAGAAAAATACCCTTCTAGAAGATTTAACCATTTATCTACAACATCTACATCTATCTGACCTTCAAATATGGGAATGTCAAAGTTAACTTGTACCTTAAAGGATGTGGCACTTCAAGAGTAACTGCTAGAAGTAGATGTGTCACCCCTGGGTGCTGCTAAAGGATCCGAGCAAAGTTGTCCATCATCACGTTCCTTTCTTGCTTGAGGGCCTCTTCGAGAAAGATTTTGATAGGATTTCCTGCCCCCTCGTCTTTCTTTTCATCCACCATGGGAGGCCATCAGAATTTTCGAGGTTGGTCTTGCGAAGGTTAGACCAATTTAAGCCCTAATTCGTTATATCACACCCTCGTTGGGGACATTCAAAGAAAAATAGATAAAGAGAAAACTACTATGATACCACTGATCTAGATTTAAATAGGAATGCAACAAATTATAGAGAAAACCATAAATACAGAGATGCAGTAGAAATAATACTTCATTTCATTAATGTAAAACACTGAAACATGCTTACAAACAAAAATGGAAATAAACTAGCTTGGGCAATGGTAGCTTATCTCTGAGGAGAGATGTGGCGGTTACATGCCTCTGAATTATCTTACAATGAGGCTCAAAGGCTGATTTATTGTTGAGAAACAATGGAAAACCATAAACATCCAAAACCCTAAGTCTAGGAAATGAAGCGCAAAACTATGGGCCCCATTTTGGGTAAATTGGTACATCAACTTCTGAATGTCATAACTTTCGCATATGATCTTCATTTGACACACACAATACCTCATTAGAAATATCTATCTGAGGACTACAACTTTGGGATGAGAATCATAGATCAATGGACTAATATTGCTCCCATTTTTCCCAAAAAACATCATTAGGGCCTCAAAACGGCTCCAAAATTTGAGGACACGAAAAACAGCCAAAAATAGTAAATTATGTTACGAATAAAGAAACTGAAAAAATAAAAGAAACAATTGTGGGGGTCTAAGTTGAATTGGTGGGTTGCCACCAATATCCACCTGGATCACCTTGCCCAAAGAACAATACCATTAGAATAAAGAAGAAGATTTATGACCATACTAATGAACATGGGGCCAACACTACATCTTCCAAACATTCTTCTAGGTTATCAAGTATAAGAAAGAAGGGTAGGTGATAAGGAACATCCTTACTTGACTCTGATATTTCGTTTAACTTCTTCTAACCAACTCTTAGTTGTCCTAATATTAGCATTAACAATCTCATACAAGCTTCTCACAATAAACCTTAACTTAACAGAAACCATTAACTCCTCTAGCCCCTTCCACAGTTTTGTTCTAGGAATGGTGTCAAAATCTTGTTTAAAGTAAGAAAAACAACAAAATTTATTAGTTTTATATTTGTGGTATTCCTCTATATTAATCTTAAGAGTAACAGGATGGTCCACAATTGAATGATATCTCCTAAACTAACTTGTCCTTTAGCTATTTTACCATGTATTTTAAGCCAAAGGCTAATCTTTTCCAAAAATAAGTCCATACAACTTCGATAAAATGTGGCTAATCATAATGGTATCATACTTAAAGGAAATTCTTTTATCCCCACTATTAAATGATAGATACAATAAGCCTTTACATCCAGGGTTTATGGAAGCCTTGCTTTATTACCAAATTCAAGAACTTGTGTATGTAGCTAAAATATTAGCAGAAAAATGTTAGCGAGAAGCTTTTTAGCGTGCATCCTTGCTTTACTACCAAATTGAAAAGATTGTGTATAAAGCTAAAATATTAGGAAAAAAGTTGCTAGTAAGAATCTTATTATGGTGCCATTTGAATCATCATTGTGAAAAATTAAAAATAAAAAAATTGTGGGGTAAATTGTATTTCCTTGTAAACATTAGAGAACATGATAATTCTTGAAAAAATTATTTCATTCTTTCACTAGGAAGACCATGCCAAATCCAAATTATAACTCTAAAAAGAGGCAAATGATATTAAAGAACTAAGAGAAACAAAAGTGAACATACAAAAATTGAAAAGTGAGCATATGTGACCTTAGAAGTGAGTTGTAGGAACTAGAAACAAGAAAACCAAAGACATAATAGAAAACCAAGTGGAAGGATCAAAATTTATGGTTGCAACTTGGATGCAATATTTGTTGTTACCTAAGATGCCTCCAATTGTGGATGGGATGCCAAAGTCTCGCTCTATGTGTTCCATCCTTTGGTCCAGATCCTTCATGTGGAAATGAGGGTGCTTAATAGAGTGGAGGAAGTAAGATCAATGCTCATGCTTCTCCAATAAGGCTCTTCTAGGGAGGAATTTCATGTGCCAATATAAATCTACTTTGTGCATGTATTGGTTGAAATGAACCCATGTACCCCAATATCTAGTACCCAATATTCCATCTCAGTGAGTATGTATATGTCAAAGAGTTTGTTACTACAGGAGGTTCCTTCTCCCTTAGCACAAGAGAATTCATTTTGGATGGGGCCCAGAGTGAGCTCAAGAAATAAAGTCACTGTTTCCTCAAATCGATGGTGCATATGTGTACTTCCCTAGTGGGTCTATTCTTTGTACTAATTCGCTCCACTAGAGACATTGGTGACCTTATAAGGCCTGTGGAAAAGTATAGTTAGAAATAGGTGGTAGAGGAAAAATCTAGTGGAGGCATTAGCTTCAGAATACTGAGTCCCACGCAAAATGGAATCAGAAGTGATAAATAAAGTGGAAAGGATGCCCACTTTTGGGGGAAATGACCAACAATTTCCAGAGAGTGAAGTAAGAGGGATAGTAAGAGATATAGAAAAGGAGATGAGACAAGGGCAACTGGTCAATATCCCTAAGGAGCATGGCCATAGATTGGATGTTGGAAATACTGAGAGGGGGTGAATCAATTTTTCTTAGCAATTAGTATCTTATTAATCTTTCTATATCATTATTTAATCTTCAATAGTAAATTAAAACATAAATAAACAATAGACAGTAGACATAATAATTTTTAGATGGAAATCCCCCTCTGAGTCGAAAACCATGGATTTCTCTTCTAATCATTTCTTGAGTACATCAAAATGCTTCAAATCCAACTGAAAGGAAGCCCCAACTCCCTCGTACTCTAGAAAATCATTAAATTTTCCATATCCAACTAGAAGGATGCTCGAATGCCATTGTTTTAATAGCATTCTGTTGAAGGATGCTCCAACACCCTAGCAAGCTCCAACCCGGTTGAGCACAACCCTACCATGGTACTTGAAGTGTTTTCAAGCTCCAACCTAAAGCTGACTTCAATCACCAGACTAACACTACCCAACCATCCTGAAAAATGATAATAAGAAACATTAACTATTGTGGGCTCCCATATGAGGAACAATGACCCACTTACATTAGAAAAAATATAAAAATGAAATCCCAAATATAGATAAACTTATTACAGAACCCTCACAAATCACTTACTACTAATAAGTAATTATTTCTTCCAAATTAAAGTGCTAATAATGATGAAAGTTCTTTTCCTTTACTAATGTAGAGAATGATGAAAACATTCAAACTTCACAACTTTGTAAGATGATACCCTAACTTCTCCTTATATCACAATGAAGAAATGTTGTAGCCAAATGGATGAAGTAAGGCAGACTATGCAAATGAACTTTTGATCACGAGCCTAATGCTTATGATGATATGAAACAAATTCTTGTACAAATATTTAGCTCTGGTTAACGGGAAAAATTACACTTAGAAACATCAAGACTATCAAGTATAACACACCTTCCACTTTTCAAGGTGTGCCACTTTGAACGTACTTATTGAGTCATCCTTCCATATCAATACACTTCAAATGTTGATAGCCAATTGTCATTTAGTGTATTTTAGTTAGTGAAGCAGCCCATTGAAACCGTAACTACCTAATCTTATTATTCTAAACTAATGACTATAAAATGGGTGTCACAAATATGTATACTTGTGTTCAAATACATATCTTTGTCATCAAATGAGTTCAATCCCTATTGAAATTTTGGATTCTGCCTTTAGACAAGGAATTCAAAACTGTGGCTACAAAATCAATAGTGTACAAGAGTAAATCATACCTTTAATGTAAATGTTGCCAGTCTTAAGATGTTGAGTTTCCAAGTATGATGTAATGATTGGCCTTTCAAATACTTCGGTATCATTTTTTGCTCAAGATAAATGACAGTCTTCCTTCTTGAATTATTCTTGAAATGTTATAGTTGTAAAAAGTCCTCAATTTTATGCCCTAACTTGATATGTTTTGTCTTAATTAAAGGTAAAACACTCCATTGAGTTGTACACCATTCCATGATATTAAGTTCATCAAACTTAATTCACTGCTCTTACAACCGTAATTCGTTGTTAGCCTTGGATCCATCTTAAAATGTATTTCCATAATTTTATTAGTGATTACCAAGATAATGCCTTAGGTCTCCTATAGTTTAGAATTCCAGGACACAGGTTAGTGCATACACGAGTCCAAAAATTATACGAATATGCAATAAATAAGATCCAGTTTTTATACTTCAGGTCAGGGCTACTTAGCTGCTTTAGAAGATGAACCTTTCTATGCAAAGCCAAGACCTTAAGATATTCCTCTTTTACCGAAGTAGAAACTGTAATAAATCATTGGGTTCCTATCTTATAATACTTGATAAGGTCTAGGGATATTTGGTCTTCGATAAAACCTTCACCACCATCAAGAATTAGCTGATTAATTTATGTAATCGATCTTGTAATTAGATAATATTTAGTGCCAAAAAGATGATCATTGAAGCAATGAAGCCCTAGAATTTCAGTGAGTTGTAACTTTCGGTCTTGTTTGAGAAACTTTAGTCATAGAGTGTTGCATTCATGAACACAATCACTTCACTTGAAAGATAGTATGACAAAACAAATCCCCAGAATTAGAATAAAAAATAGAAAAGAAACCTATATTTTGATCTTACACTTTCTGCTCAAGGGCCGAAATATTTCAGGCCTTAGACTCAAGATAATCATTGAATATGCATGCCTTTGGAGATGAGTGTAGCTTCTTGTTATTGACCTAGGAAGGGATACATGATAGGCAACATATTTCTATTATGAAGGATAACCTTTGAATTGGAAATTTGAGTTATGGGAGGAAGAACCCTTTGTACATTTTAATTTGAAATTTCAAATACCTCCCAAAAACCATTCATTTTATTTTTCTTTAGAATAGGTTTGTAAAACACCAAGAATCATTTTTGTAATTATTCTATTCTTTAGAGAAGAGACATATTTCTTGAAAATATGTCTTAACTGAGGAGTAGTTGGCACATCACTACCCTTTGAGGGATTTTCCCCAAAATTTGGTCCATGGGCTTCAAAATAGCATAACTCAGAAACTATGAGGCTTCTTGGGCATGCCACATATCCCCAAAATCAACTTGATGAGGATAATTTATCAAGGATGATCTTGACACCAAAAATAATGAATTTCCATGTCATATTAGTTGAAAAAGGTGGGGAATCTTCCTAGTGCTACCTAGATTGACATAAATGACAACCACATATCAACATTACATCCCAAGACACTGAAGTGGATATATAGTAGGTACAGTCCAAACAAACCAGAGAGAGGAATAAAGAAGGGAGAGAGATGAGAGTAGGATATGAAACTTGATTCCAGTATGAGTTTCTTAGTCTCGAATAGTTTAGAGGAGATGAGGCCAAATTCATTAGTCGTTGATGAAGAGTTTGCTCATATTGCATGAAAAAATGCTCAGACATAAAACTTGTTTGATCCCTACCAAGCTTACAAAAGGATAGAAATTGCAAAGTAAGTGCCAATCTTTAGGAATTTAGGTGATTATCATTAACACTGCAGATCCAAACAATAGATGAATACTTATCAATATTGGAATAAGAGTTTTCCATTGAATATTTGCAGTAATTTCTAGGCCAATGTTCTAGCGAATGAGCTGATGGAGGAATCCAACTAGAGTTAACGTGAACTAAGGCTTACAAGATGAGCTTGTGTCTTTGGAAAGGAACCTCAAGAATGTTCTCATTTTGTATTAGACTTAGAATATCCATAAATAATATTGGCATATGCCTATACTCCACATAAGTGTGATTCCTACGAGGTGTATGGATACTTAGATAATAATCAAATTATTAAAATAAATATTAATAGTGACTTTACGAATTACTAATTAATAGTTATGAAAATCTTCTCATAGGGACTCTTTTCTTATATTTTAGCTTTGTTTTTCTCTAATTAAGGATGGAGCATCCACGAGAAATATCAAACATTAGAAAACCACCCACCTATAGTTTTTCTTTCTCACAACTGTTCATTAATATTTGTAATATTCACTATTGTTAATATTTATTATGAACAATATGGGACATTCCAAAACATAGTTTTTTCTTTCTCGCAATTGTGCATTATTGATGGTGTTGTCTAATTATTATACATTTTTCCGTTTTTGGTTAAAATGGGGTTTTGATTACATATTTGTATTCAACACTTTGAAAAAACACTTGGGCAATTGGATTGTTACTATTGATTCCAACAAATCCTACCCTAATTCTAGCTAAATTAGGTTGTAGAATATGTTAGAAAACCTTTCAAAACTTATAACATATATACTATATAGTAATTTGTAATATTCACTATTGTTAATACTTTTTAGTCATTTGCAAAGTTCTCTATTGTTAGTGTTTTTTTAATAAGTTTTTACAACATATTTTTAGAAAGGCTTTCATTTTTACATAGGACTTCTAGAACTTTACTTTCATTATCAATAATTATTATATGGATGGAAAGGATTTAACCTCCATAATTTTTTTTGGAATATACTAATTAGTAGTCACAAATCACAAGTTGAGATTTATCTTAAAAGTAGTTATGCTCATTCTCTCCTTTTAATTAAATTATTAATTGAAAAAATGTCATATCAACATGAGCTATGTTGTTTTTGGCATATGGTGTTAGAAATCCATGGTATTTTCCCATGGTATTGTAAAAAATATTATATACAAGTTAATAATCTCCATGTAAAGTGGTTGTGAATCTCCATGGTATGAATCCAGCTATATTTTTTTTTTCATATATATATATATATATTTAATTCTTTATAAATAATAACAAACTCAAAATGTAAGTATCTATTGAGGTACCATTCTAAAATTATTAAAAGGAATCCTTTCCACGTGAGACCACTAATGCAAAATGTTTCAAATAAAATACTTCCACAAAAGTTACTAAACCTAAAAAGGGAAAGGAGAAATCATTGTAAGCCAAGTTAATTATGAAATTGAAAAAAAGGAATTGGGCTTACTATAAAAATGTAGTGGACATTCTAGTCCTCTATATCTTAATCCACATGAATATCAACAAATCACGATGAAAGGAATACATGGATATTATTTATTCATGTATCAATTAGCATAGACATGTGCATCCTTTATCATGGTTAACTATGGTTTCCTAACATATTTTTGTGATTGAAATTTGTTTCATGTCATGTTCTCATCAACCATGACACAACCCTCCCCCTTTCCTTACCCCTAAATCTTCAATTTGACACAGGTTATTCTTAAAAAAAACATCTATATATTAGTATTAATGGGTTAGCACTCATGTAACCCGATCAACTTAGCCCCTTATTGCATGGAAATATCAATGGGATGTGTCAAATTAGCCAAATGTTCAAATTTGAACCCACACATGCTGACACCCACAACATTGGATGAATCCCTTCCTTATATAAATGTTTGTTAGTTCCAATGTTGACTTTGGGGTTATTGTATTAATAATGGTATTTCACCCACTTGTTGCATAAATATACAAAATTATTCATTATATAATATGAATGATCAAAAATGCAATGTTTTAGGTTGTAATAGGTTGCATACTATGTATGATACTCATAAAGTTTTGTGGTGATCTGTATTGGAAGGATAAAACATGACAAAATTATTGTCATAGTGAGAAATTTTATCTTTGCATCTCTTTGATCATTTCCTCCTCTCTATTTCAATGTAATGGAATAGAATTATGTAATTAAGCTAACATGCAATATATTGGGTTGCTTCCTTTGGTTTTGTTGTCTCTTGTTGTTCATTTTATTTGTATTATGCTAATACTTATTTCCTGAGTCACACATACTATAATAATCTAAGAAATGATTTCGCATTTCAGCATGATTTGTGTTACTATCACTTCCATTTATTTGAAATGGATCGTTATATAATTTTTCATCTATTTTGGTACTTTCTAAGTAGAAACATTGGAATTATTGGCTTATAGGTCCCATTTTAGGGACAATAATCGCTTTGGTGATTTGAGGTATAAAACATTCTAAAACCCATTAAAGGCATTAAATGAACATTTTGGGAGTCAAAAGTTTGCAAGAAATGTTTCATCCTTTCAAAATTATTCTACACACTTATATCTTTCCAATGGAGCAAACACTACCTCAATTGGAGATTGTATATAGAAGTTATGCTTCATATAAGTTGTTCTACTGTGATGACAACCATGATACTGATTGGATGCCACATGATGGCCCTATAAATTAATGAAATTTGAGATCCATTTTGTAGATGATATAACCTCTTCATATAAACTAAAGCCATGATTTGAATAGGAATAGTATAAACATCTTTGGATTTGTGCATTGATTATTGTGTAATATGATTTAATGTTTAGTTGTGTGATATGCCTTGTTCTAGTTTATGGTTTTCATAAACACATACACTTCTGAAATTGTACTAATTATTTATTCAAGAATTTCAAGTTATAAGCATAGCCTTCATCAACCTAGAACTAATACAAAAGAGGGATTATACTCCATCTTTAATCTTCAAATTATGATCAATACATCCAATCAACAATATATTAGTTCAATTTTCCAATTGAGGAAGATCAAATTATGGAAGGTAATTGACCCTTGAAACAAGGATCCTTTATTGTAAGGACCTTCAAAACAAAATCCCTTCAATAAAGGAATGATTATAGGGCTAATTGATGAATCAAATTTGTAAAGATAATGGCTAGGAGTAAGTACTTCATTAATATTTTTACTTTCAACATTAATAACTCTCCTTGTACCTAGTGTATCTGAATTTGTCCTTTATAATTTGTTGTTATGAACTAATTTGGATAATGTAAGATTTGTGTTTACAAATTTCAAGATCTTAGTATTTTCTTTAGGTTATTTATAGAGTCCTTTCATTTGGCCCACTTAGGGTTGTATAGAGGATGTTTCTTTATTATTATATTTTATTTTTGTAGTTGTTTTTATTTAATTCCATCGTTATTTTATGTTATGTATAATTTCCTAAAAAAATATGATTTCGTACAGAAGTTTCAAGGCATGTTGGTCCGATAGGATAAGCTATTTTTTAGTTGTAATTGAGTTTCCCAATCCATCCCATTGAAGTTTATTTCAAATCGACGTTTCAAACCTTCCATTGAGGTTCATCATTAGGAAACAAAAATATATGGAAAACTGATTCAACCTTGGTATGGTAAATAGGGAAATGTATTTTAGGTTTTAAATGAAAGAATTCGGACGAAAATGGAATTTATTAAGAAAGGTTTAATTGATAATATTAAAAAATTGAGAGAAATGTTAAATTTAATAAAATAATGTGAATAACAGAACATAATGTGCATGTGTGTATATTAAATTTATTAATAGGAAAAATCATTTTTATTCATGAATTGTACATATTAATATTAGCAAATACATTAAAATATTTATGAGGGATTTGGAATAAATGTGAGAGATCTGATGTGGATGAAATTAATAAAATAATGAGAGTAAAAAATTGGAGTGTTTATAATCATAATTAATAGAGATGCTTAATACTTTTTTTAAATTAATAATTTTAAGTTTTGCTCATGAATAGTTAATGAATTTGGAAAATAATAATATTAATTATTTTATTAAACTATATATGTTATACAAAAATATCGTCACCTTGATTATTTGCAGTTGGTATGAGTCTATCACCACCTATACTAGCCTCCGAAGCAAGTCTCAGACCTCAGCTCTTCAAAACAAGCTTTGGAAATGAGAGAAAGACATCAAAAAAGAAATGTAGTTCTGGTTCCGCACTTTCTCTCACTTTTGCCTGCGGGCCCGCACCTTTTGTTCAGAATACCTGCGTAATTATACGCTCTGTATGTAAAGTGGAGGGTGCGTACCCCTGTGAAAGTCAAAAGGCACAATTTTTATCTTTAAAAACTCACTTTGGGTTAATTCTAGATGTTTCTAGAAGGAATTTTGACGTGGATTGTTCGCTCCAAAGTGGTTCATGCATCCCAAAAGAGAAGGAGATAATCCCTTGTTAGGAGGAGCTATCCCTTTGAAGGAGGATTCTATCCCTTTAAAGGAGGACCTAGTAACTGCCCTCCATTGCACTATAAATTGACGCATTGGGTTAGTGGCTAGAGAGGTTAGAAGCTGAACATTTTTTAGGGTAAATGTTGGTGGAATCAAGACTTCCTATTTGAGCTTAAGAGGAGAGATCACATACCTTTTTGGCTTCATTGGGGAGTGAGTGAAGCTTGTCAAAGTAGAGGAGACTTCTTGTTGGACCCTTGGAGGAGCTTGTACAACGTCAAGGCAAAGGTTGTAAAGTTCTTCTTCTTTTGAATTAATACAATCAGGCTCATTTTTCTCAACAAGTATCTCATGTTATTGTTTCATGGACTCCTTGACTTTCATGTTAAATATGTTTTATAATACTGGTTATTCAGGTGCTATTTAATCGTTTTCTTGTTTGTGTTTGCAGGTTTGCAACAAAGGAACTTACTTGGATCAAAGGAGCAAAGGCATCCCCAAAATTGCGTTGGACATGAAGTAGGCCTTAAACACATTTGTTTGCCATTATTTATAAAAGCACATTTAGAGAAAGATAGTGTCTAGTTGGTTTGCTTGTCATTAGGTCTTATTTAGATTCTAGGAAGGTCTATCTTGTCCGCAAGATCGACTCATTCTGCGTGACAAAATGGAGACTCCACTGGGGACTTGATTGTTTTCCTCGTTTTTCTTTGACTTGAGAAACTTGCCTTTTTGTTTATGTTTTTGGCTTGTTGTGTGTGGACTTGGGTAGACTTAGTGGATTTAGGTTTGTTTTTAATTTTTCATTATTTTAGTCGAAGTCCGCAGTCTGCACGTGTATCACAGTGCGTACCTGTACACACTTTTACTTTGTGCACAGAGCGTAGCCGCACCTGTGTAAACTCTGAACCTTCGTACCCTGCTAAAATTTTGAAATTTTGAAATTTACTCTTTAAATTAGTTTTATCTTGTTTTTGTAGTGGTTATCCTCTGCCCATACCTGCATGTGACTGGTTGAAATCTTTCCTTGGTTTAATTTCATTAGCATTAGGGTTTTAGGTGAAATTCCTAGGAGTTTTGCTTGTTGGGTTTGTTTTTCGATTTGGTTGTGTAGTGGCTCTGAGCTTAGAAGCTGTAGGGACTTCAGATCACCTTAGTGTCTACCATCCTTCTTATGAGTCTGACCATTTGTGAAATCTCCCCTTGTTGAGGAATCTGTTTTGAGTTTTCTCTTTACAAAACTTCGAAAAGCTTGTGATTGAAAGTTTGGATTTTCATTTTCAAAAAGAAAACAAAATTGGTTGTTCTTGACTTATTTGTGATTCTGGACAAATTGGTCCTTGTTTTGCTTATAGCCAAGTAAAACATCCTCGAAAAGACATTTTGTGAGCTTTTACTTCAAATAGGTTTTCATAGTTTGTAGATCTTAAGTTTGCTTTATTCATAGTTTTCTCAAAGATTTGCTTTAGTTATAGTTTTGAATGTTTTTTAAAAATATGAAAGATCTCTTTGGAAAAAGTTTGTCTTGGTAGCATTTGAGTGTTCGAATGAAAAAGGGAATTCTTGTGAAAATAATTAGTTGTCTTGTTTTGAGTGCATTAGAACAAATACTCTTCTTTTGATTTGATTGTTAAGAAAGATTTGTGTTTTCAAGTATTTGCATTTTCCAACTCTTTCCTAGCTAGAACTTCATTGAAGAGAAAAGATCGTTTAATCATCTTAAGTGAATTTTTGTAGTGATTTTGATGAGTCGAGTCTTTACACCACGAGTTTCATCTCCATCACCTCTTGACTTAATCAAAAACCAATAAAAATCACGCTTAAAATAAAATCAATCTAGCAATTTTTTTGTTTCTAGGGCTTTAATACACCAACATAGCTTAGGCTAGTGTCTTGGAGTAGGGAGTAATTAACTCTCCAAGATAGTAAAACAAACAAGTAGCTGTATCTTGCAGTAGGAGAGAAATCCAATTGTTGCATCTATGCTCTTGGAAAGCTCCTCTTAAAGGAGAAGCACGAGATCGTGTCCGAACAAGTGTGGGAATCAATCCTTCCTCATTGGGAATGACGCCAGATATTCACGTATTACAAACAGTAAACCTCGGATTAACCATTGTCGAGGAGCCTGGGGTCACTTGTTGGTAAACATCGGATTATGTCGAGGAGCCTTCAAGGGGATTGAGCTTGCTACTCTGCCCTTGCGTGCGTATCGGATCGTAGATTGTTCCCCCAGGTATATCTGTTTCTTTTGGTAACCTTAGTGACCATATTCTCTAGGATTCTTCCTAAGTTGACGGTGGCAGGAAGATCCCACTGTACCTGGAGCAGACATCGGCTAGACTCACTTGGATTTTTTGGGGGGTTCTCTTCACTCGAGATGGTTAAGTGGAGAAACTTGTGCCAGTCTATTCATTAAGCAGGTTGTCGGGGTAATTGTTCCAACGGCTATTTCTGTATCGAACTTTGCGACGTTGGATTTCATCACCAACTAGTGTTTTCGGTCTGGAAAGTTATTGTTTGTGTGTGTTTGATCTCCTAGATTCTTTAGGCATGTGATTCAATTTGTTTGGTTCTTTAGAGAATTTAGGTGGTTTTCATTGAGATTTTACTTTGTTTTCGTGTGAGTTAAAAGTCTTTAACTGTGGTTGAATTACCGAGGCATTCCCATAGACTTCGGGGCCAATCCCCTGAGTTTGTTAACGTGGCTGAGTTACTGAGGACATCCTGTAGACTTCGGGGTCAACCTCCTGAAGACATACCGAGCCAACTTGAAGGCTTGAAAGTCCTCGTATCTCCTAGTAGCAGTAGAAGTGGGTCACCTGAAGAAGGAGAACCTTCTTTGGTAGTATATTCTGATTCTCAACCGTTAGTAATTTTAGAAGTTACTGGTAGTATTGCATCTACTAGTGATATAGGTGAAGAACCTAAAGTATCTGAACCGGAATCTAAAGTTGCTGCTACTCCCGTATCAGAGTGTGTTTCTCGGACTCCTAGTGGTCCTAGTTCTCCAAGGGTAGAAACCGTAATTACCCAAGATCTTCATGCTGGACTCATAGCAATTGAAGAGCTTGCTATTTCGGACATCGAAGAAAGCTTTCCTTTTCCAGACGATCGACCTATCTTAGAACTTAGGGAGCATGACTCGATTTTTTATAGTCCACCTAGGAGCACTGCTTGGTACCATTCACTGACCAATCTTTTGGAAAATCCGGGACTAAGTTTTTAACCACCTCGCATTTTTTTATCACCCTACACCTAGAGATCATTATCCTGCATTGAATATGTCTAGTCCGTCATCCATGTTTTCTCAATCTCTGGAAGCCTATTTGTACGACGGTCCTTCTGTTCCCGCTGGGTATCAGTCCATCTCTGGTACTTTTTCGGGAGCATCTCCTCAACCTATCGAACAGAAGCTGTTAACTAGAAGTAGTGGTACTAAACCTTTGAGTGTAGAAGATATTCTAATGATGTCAGGTTCTCAACCTCAAGGTGGCCAGTTACCACCTGGGGGGCAACCTCAAGGTACTCAATATGTACCCCAAGGTCAACCTCAGTATCAATATGTACCCCAAGGTCAACCTCAGTGTCAATATGCACCCCAAAATCAACCTCAATATCAATATGTACCTCAAGGTCAACCCTAGTATCAGTACGTCCCTCAGGGTTATCAACCCCAAGGTCAGTACCCATCTCATGGTTACCAACCGCCTTCTGGTCAATCATATTATCAACCCTACCCTCAACTCGGTTATGGTTCTCAATATCCTCAACCTGTTATGGGTCCATACCCCGGAACGAATTTAGTGTCGGATCCATCTCAACCCCAGCAGGTCTTGCAACCGAATGTGTAGTCGTCATCTCCACCTGGACAACCCTTGGTTTCTGGTCCATCTCAACAACCCGTCCAGTCTACTGTTCAAACTTCTGCACCTTCTGTAGTTTCTCAGTCTGGGCCTAGTACGCCTCATACTCTGTCTCAAACGTCTGGTGCAGCTACTGCAACATCTACTCCATCCACCCCACCTTCTTCTGGAGTATCTGCAGCTCCTGTTTCTATTGTTCCTGTATCTACTCCTTAGACATCTTTACCTCATTCTGGATCTACGGTCGAGACTTCAATTCATATGCCTGTAGGAAGTACGGTTGTCACTTCTCAACCTCAATTTAATCAACCTCCGTACCAAGTACAGTATCAATACTGTCTTGCTGTGCAACAACCAACCTATCAGTATCAACTGTACCCTGGGTATACCTATCAACAACCTCAGTAACCCCAGTATGGTCCGGTTAATCCTGGTTTTCCAGGAGGTCAAAATATCCCAAATGCGATTCCCATTCCTAGTTATCCTGGATATCCTCCTCCTGGGGCTGGTTTGCAGACCTCAAGTTTTAAGGACCCTAATCGTCAGTTACCATTTATCGCAACTTTGGACTTGCCTGACTTGACGCGCCTTACGAACGATCCAATTACCTATCTTCCATATTGGCCACCAATGCCGCATAAGTTGCCCAGTGATATTCCTAAATTCGAAGGTAAACCAGGAGAGGACCCGTCGAACCATGTGATGAATTATCATCTCTGGGTGCGTCTAACTCCATTTCAGATGATTCTATCGTTATAGTTCTTTTTCCAATCACTCTAATTGGTCTTGTAGCCAAATGGTATATCGAATTACTGCGAGCCACTTTTTATGATTTTAGTTAGTTAGCTACCTCGTTTTTAACTCATTTTCAGTTGCCAATCAGATATGACAATGGTACGAAGCTATTAACTTCGTTAAAGCAGTTGACGCCCACTTACATCTCAGATCATATCCATGAATGGAGATGTCGACGACGTTTAGTGAAGTTTTATATCCCGAATCAGATCTTAGCTGAATGGTTTGTAAAATCCTTATTGCCCAAGATCACTGAAGATGTAGCTAAAGCTGGAGAAGTTACTGAAGAGCAAGTCATTTCTCAAGCACAGTACCTTGACTTAGTTTACACTCAGTCAGGTACGTTACACGATAAGATCCCCAACCTACCTAATCAAAATCAAATCGTTGCTACTCCTTCAGGGTCTCATGCTGCTGATGGTATGATTGGCACGGTAAATACTAAAAGTAAGAAGAAGTCTTCTAAGAATTCTTATCCTATAATAACCTTGCCAGATTCCTCGAGTCTTCCGTGGAACTTTCCGCCGATATTCACGTTGTAGAGTCATCTATAGCTAAATCAAAAACCGGTGATAAGAAGAAAGATAAGAAGAAGAATAAAGAGAAAAAATCAAAAGAGAAACCCGAAAAAGCGGAACCCACTGATGAAAAACGCAAACCTCGTTATATGTGTCTCATCTGCGATGAAGACCACTATACGAGAGACTGCCCTCATCGGGCAGAAGTTGCAAAAATTTTCAAAGGTTCCCAAACTCCTGCCATCTTGAAGGATCCTTTTCCAGCTCAAGATAGTAAGATGATAGGTTCATCCTCCAGTGCCAATGAAGAACCCATATTAATGATGTCTCATGTAAGGATTGCGACTCGATCGCAAGATTATGGCAGTAAAAGTCCTGTTGATGGTAAAGAAGCAGAATCTTCTCATTCAAATCCATCAACCTCATCTCCCAGTTTCGATCCACTACAGATCGAGAAACCTAACCCGGACTTAGTAATCAAACCATCCACAAAGGGTGTACTTCGAAATTCTGCTTTCAATCCACATGCGAGAGCGGCTCAGAACTACAACATTGTTGAGGATTTAGCTGTTTCACCCTCAGCAATGTCGGCTTTGGAAGTGCTGCAATCATGTCCAGCACAACACAAATTACTTTTGTCAGCTATAGGAGCTGTTGATGCTCAGGACCCGAACCTTATAATCTTAGATCTAGAAAATAGTGCACCGCGTCTACCTCATCAAATGGCTGTCCAGATTCCAGTGATAGTAAAAAATAGACCTGTTCATAGGACTGTGATTGACGAGGGAGCTTCCACGAAATGTCGATATAGTGTTGGAGATCACTTGGTTCTCCTTCACTAAATCAGTCCCCGACGATTCTTAAGGCCTTTGATGGCCGTGGGTTTCATCCTTTCGACATTTTACTTCAAAAGAGAAACCCGAAAAAGAAGAACCCACTGATGAAAAACGCAAACCTCGTTATCCGTGTCTCATCTGCGATGAAGACCACTATACGAGAGACTGCCCTCATCGGGCAGAAGTTGAAAAAATTGTCAAAGGTTCCTAAACTCCTGTCGTTTTGAAGGATCCTTTTCCAACTCAAGATAGTAAGATGATAGGTTCATCCTCCAGTTCCAATGAAGAACCCATATTGATGATGTCTCATGTAAGGATTGCGACTCGATCGCAAGATTATGGCAGTAAAATTCCTGTTGATGGTAAAGAAGTAGAATCTTCTCATTCAAATCCATCAACCTCAACTCCTGGTTCCGATCCACTACAGATCGAGAAACCTAACCCGGACTTAGTAATCAAATCGCCCACAAAGGGTGCACTTCGAAAGTCTGTTTTCAATCCACATGCGAGAGCAGCTCAGAACTACAACATTGTTGAGGATTTAGCTATTTCACCCTCAGCAATGTCAGCTTTGGAAGTGATGCAATCATGTCCAACACAGCGCAAATTACTTTTGTCAGCTATAGGAGCTGTTGACGCTCAGGACTCGAACCTTATAATCTTCGATCTAGAAAATAGTGCACCGCGTCTACCTCATCAAATGGTTGTCCAGATTCCAGTGATAGTAAAAAATAGACCTGTTCATAGGACTATCATTGACGAGGGAGATTCCACGTGCATTATGTCGATACAGTGTTGGAGATGGCTTGGTTCTCCTTCACTAAATCTTTCCCCGAAGATTCTTAAGGCCTTTGATGGCCGTGGGTTTCATCCTTTCGACATTTTACAGGATCTACCTATAGGGGTTGAAGGTAAAACCGTTAATCTAGATGTGGAGGTGGTTGATTCCCCTCTAGATTAGAACCTTTTCTTGGGTCGAAGTTGGTCTTATGCTATGACAGCTGTTGTCTCATCGATATTTCGGCTTATAAAGTTCCCTCACAATGGAAAGATCTTAACTATAGACCAGTTGTCATATTTTTCATCCGACCCAGCCTCTGCTGAGAGCATTCAGCATGTTGGCAAAGCGACGATCCCTTATAAGGATGTTGGTGTAGGGTTAGTTAAAGATTCTGGTTTACTGGGCACTTTTCCTTTCCCTCCTATCAACGCACCGTCTTCTATTGCAACCATTCATATGATTTCATCAGGAACCATTGTTAATGATGATCCTTGGATCATACCTTCTGAAACTGAGATAGACTCATTTGGTACTCTTATGCCTTTGAGTCCATATGAACTTGCATATCTGACCGTGCAGTCATTTTCCGACCAAACATCAACCCAAATCGACTTAATGAACGAAGTCCATGAAGAGTCATTTTCAACATCAAACTCGGAATTAAGAACGTTTTCCGAACTTGTTCAATCTGATGAGCAAATTCGTGAAATCCTATGTGTCGATGAGTTACAATGGGAAGATCTACATCACAAATCTTCGTTTTTACCCAAGAGCAATTGTTTTGAAAACGATTTTTCATCAATCTTTACAACTGAATATGTTAAGGACGCTCAGAATCCAATGAAATATCCTGATTCCGAGTTAAATTTGCGAAATATTTTTAGAACTATTCCCCTTGAAATTTCAGTTAAGCCCGGAATTGTTGAAAACGTTTATATAGGTGCCTCTTGTACGGACGATGAAATTAAAACATACAAGGCCCTATTTCAAGAATTTTGCGACATGTTTGCCTCGTCCTATGAGGAAATGCCAGGAATTGACCCAGCAATGGTAGTTCATGAAATTAAAACCTACTCGGACGCTAAACTCATTCGGCAACGTTTGCATCAGATTCACCCAAGAAAAGTTGCTGCAATTAAAGCAGAAGTTGAAAAATTATTAAAAGCAGGTTTCATTTATCCAATCTCGTTAACAGATTGGGTATCGAATATTGTTCCCGTGAACAAAAAGCAAGGGATAATAAGAATATGTATCGACTATAGGGACATTAATCAAGCATGTCCAAAGGACAATTACCCTACTCCCTATATCGATCAAATTATTGATGATTGTGCCGACAGTGAAATTTTCTCCTTTATGGATGGCTTTTCGGGCTACAATCAAATCAATATTGTCCCCGTCGATCAACCAAAAACAACATTCATTTGTCCATGGGGGACATTTGCTTATTGCAAATTACCTTTTGGCCTTAAGAACGTCGGCACAACTTTTCAAAGGGCTATGTCTTACGTGTTTCATGATATAAAACACATTGTGCAACCTTATCTCGATGATTTTCCTTCTCATTCCTTACATAGAGCTAATCACCTCGTCCATTTACGAGCAATCTTCATGAGGTGTAGGCATTATCGATTTCGGTTGAATCCCCACAAGTGCGTGTTTTGCATTGAAACGGGTCGATTACTGGGATTTGTTGTTTCGAAAGCTGGCATTCGTGTCGATCCTTCGAAGGTTGAAGCTGTCATCAAATTTCCTCCTCCTTCGAGTCTTCGCCAACTCCAAAGTTTGCAAGGGAAAGCAAACTTTTTACGTCGATTTATCCCTAACTATGCCGAGATCAAAAAGGGTTTTACCCGGTTGTTGAAACAAAATACTTCATTCTTTCGAGATGAGATAGTTGAGAAATCTTTCGATGCGTTAAAACATGCGTTGACCCATGCACCACTGTTGCATCCTCCCAACTACAGCCAGGACTACTTCTTGTATCTCGCCGCTTCCTATTCCACCATTGGCATGGTGCTAGTTCAAGAAGATGAATTTGGTATGGAACATGTGATATATTACCTTAGTCAAACGTTAAATCCAACTGAGCTAAAATACTCACATGTGGAGAAATTGGCATTGGCAGCTGTTCAAGCTGTCCAACGTTTCCGTCATTACATTTTATTATGCAAAACTACGGTCATTTCTGATTGCAACCCTATGATTTATTTTGACCAAGTAGTTGCTGGGGGGCAAGTACTCCAAATGGATTGTCATCTTGCAGGAGTTTGACTTAGAATTTGAAAAGTCCAAGTCAAAGAAATCTTTAGCTTTTGCGGAACTTATGTGTGACTTCCCGCGTGTTGATACAAAAACTGTGGCGGAGGAGCCCATTGCGGATGAATCCTTGTTTCTAATCAATACTTTAGATCCGTGGTATGGAGATATCATCACTTATCTCCAAACCCAAACCTTTCGGCCAGATCTTTCACGATCTGACCATCGAAAAATCCGATTTCAATCCCAACAATTCAAAATTATTGGAGATACTCTTTATCGTCGTGGAGCGGACTCGATTTTCTGACGTTGTTTGATTCATGGGGAAGCCGAAAGGGTCTTAAATGACTGTCACTCTGGAGCGTGTGGTGGTCATATGTCTGGGTATGCCACTGCCCAAAAGATATTGCGCACTGGCTATTTCTGGCCGTCTTTGTTTAAAGATTGTATTACTGCGGTCCGACAATGCCACAATTGTCAAAGTTTTGATCGAAATATGCGCGCTCCACCTACTCCTCTTCACCCTATAATTGTCGTTGGTCCTTTTGCCAAATGGGGTATCGATTTTATTACATGTAACCCTCACTTGGCTGGGGGGCATGTGTGTATTATCCTTGCGGTAGATTATTTTACCAAGTGGGCCGAGGCGATGCCTACATTTGAGGCAGACGACAAAACAGCTGCAATTTTCGTATTCAATCATATAATTGCTAGATTTGGTGTTCCATAAGCGATTATCACTGACCATGGGCATCATTTTCGAAACGTTATGATGACAGAACTTACAGACCAGCTTGGCTTGCGTCACGACAGTTCAACTCTTTATTATCCACAAGCTAATGGCCTGGTTGAAGCCATCAACAAAGTTTTAGTCATCATGATCCGACGAATCATTGGGATTCATTGGTCGAATTGGAATAACATGTTATTTTCAGCGCTGTGGGCGTATCGAACCTCAGTCAAAACATCAACAGGGTTCACTCCTTTCCACCTAGTTTATGGTTTGGAAGTTGTGTTACCCATTGAGTGCAAAATCCCTTCATTGCGAATGGCCATTGAATTACTTCCAGCTACTTCTGAAGAGGAAAGATGTTTATTATACTTAGCTCAGCTAAATGAGAATTGCCGCGATGCTGCATTAGCGATCGAATCTCATGCCAAACGTATTAAGGCTCAGTATGATCGAAATGTAACCCCTCGAAATTTTTCGGAAGGAGATTTAGTCCTTTTGTACGATCAAGC
>APFE030327290.1:0-21682 GCA_000404065.3 Pinus taeda | reverse complement strand
TCTAATTCCAGGAAGTGTTCCTCCAAACATCAGGCCGTATAGATATCCCTATGCCCAAAAGAGTGAAATTGAACGTCTGGTTGCAGAAATGCTAGAGGCTGGTATAATTCAACCGAGTCAAAGTTCTTTCTCTGCTCCAGTAGTATTGGTGCACAAGAAGGATGGATCATGGCACGTGTCCAGATTATAGGGAGCTCAACAAGCTCACTATTAAAGATAAGTTTCCCATTCCTGTCATTGATGAATTACTAGATGAATTGCATGATCAATTTACTTCACCAAGTTGGATCTTCGTTCAGGATATCATCAAATCAAATGAAGACTGAAGACATTCCAAAAGAAACATTTAGAAATCATGAGGGTCATTATGAATTTTTGGTCATGCCTTTTGGCCTTACCAATGCACCTTCAACATTTCAAGGTTTGATGAATTCAGTTTTCAAACCATTCCTTAGAAAATTGGTGTTAGTATTTTTTGATGATATACTAATCTACAGAAAGTCTTGGAAGGATCATGTTGAACATGTTGACAGGGTGCTACAACTATTAGAGGAGAAACAATTATAGGCAAAAAGATCCAAATGCTTCTTTGGAGTACAAGAGGTGGAATATCTGGGTCATATTGTATCTCATGAAGGAGTTAAGGTAGACCCTAGCAAAATTAATTCCATTAAGGAATGGAAAATCCCCACATCCATAAAGCATCTCCGAGGATTTCTTAGGTTAACAGGGTATTATTGCAAGTTTGTTAAGAATTATGGAAGAATAGTAGCACCTCTAACAACATTATTGAAGAAAGATGTATTTTCATGGACTCTGGAAGCAACAAAGACCTTTGAACATCTTAAAGAGGCAATGTGTCAAGCACCGATCTTAGCTACACTGGACTTCACAAAAACCTTTATTGTGAAATGTGATGCTTTAGGAAATGGAATTGGTGTTGTTCTAATGCAAGATGAGAGACCCGTTGCTTTTGAAAGTCATCTAATCAAGGGAATTTGTTTACACAAAGCTATTTATGGGAAGGAAATGTTGGCAATACTCCATGCACTTAAGAAATGGCTACCCTACCTAATGGGAAGACACTTCAAGGTAAAAATGGATCATGATAGCCTTAAATACTTTTTAGAACAAATATTATCCTCTGAAGAGCAACAAGAGTGGGCCACAAAGATGTTGGGTTATGACTTTTAAATCATCTACAAAAAAGGGAAGCAAAATGTGGTGGCGGATGCACTCTCAAGAAATGATGAGGATGTGGAAGCATTGTTGTGTGCCATTTCTATTATCCAACCAGATTGGATAAACGAAGCAATGGAGGAATGGAAGAATGACGAAGAAGAGTGGGCACATATTCGAAAATTACAACAAGATTCCATTACATCTCATAATTTAGCTGGAAAAATGATTCGTTATGGTACAAAGATCGCTTATACCTCTGTAAGAATTCCGAGCTAAAACAAAAGATTCTTATGTAATTGCACACTTCTCCCGTAGGAGGGCACTCAGGATTTTTAAAAACTTACCACAGGGTTATGAAGGAATATTTTTGGGATGGCCTTAAATAACATATTCAAAAGTTTTTGGCGGAATGTTTGGTTTGCCAACAAAATAAAGTTGAAACAATTAAGACACCGGGTCTATTACAACCTTTATCCATTCCAAGCCAACATTGGGCGGAGGTTTCAATGGATTTTATCACAGGTTTACCCAAGTCTAAGGGAAATAGTGTCATCATGGTGGTAGTTTACAGACTTACCAAGTATGCACACTTTTGTGCATTATCACATCCATTTAAAGTGAGTACAGTTTCTACGACATTTATGGAAACAATTCAAAAGCTACATGGAAATCCAAAGATTATTGTAAGTGACAGAGATCCCATTTTCACTGGAAATTTTTAGACAGAATTATTTTCTTGTCTTGGTACAAAGTTAGCTCATAGCTCATCTTATCATCCTCAATCTGATGGGCAAACTGAGATTGTAAACAAATGTTTGGAAGGATATCTTTGTTGCTTTGTATCTGATAAACAGACATAATGGGTCAAATGGTTGCCTCTGGCTGAATGGTGGTATAACACTTCCTTCCATACATCAACAAAAATGACCCCATTTATAGCACTTTATGGGTATCAACCACCATCCATCACTTCATAATTAAGAGAAAATTCTAAGGTTCAAGTAGTGGAACATCACATTGAACATCAATAACAAGTCCTCCAACTCTTAAAGGATAATCTCGTGTTGGCACAGAATAGAATGAAACAACAGGCAGATCAACATCGCAGTGAAAGAAATTTTGATGTAGGTGATTAGGTATTCCTACGGCTACAACCATGTAAGCAAATGTCCCTTAAGTAAGCTAAGAAGGATGATAAATTATCACCAAAGTATTATGGTCCGTATAAGGTGTTGCAAAAGATTGGTACTATGGCATACAAATTGGAGCTTCCTACAGCTTCTCGAATGCACCCAGTTTTCAATGTTTCATGTTTAAAGAAGGTTATAGGCAATAGGCTCCCAGTTCAAACAGTATTGCCAGAATTGACGAGGAAGGAAAAATTATATTGGAATCGGAAGCAGTCACAGAAACAAGAACTCGACAGCTACGAAATCGATCAATTTCGGAGTATGTTATCAAGTGGAAGAACTTATCTGCTGAAGATTCCACATGGGAGGATGCAAATTTTATACAGAAGTATCTAGAACTACTCAAGCATTGAGGAAAACACTTTTTTTGAAGGAGAGGGGCATGTTGGGTCCCTATAATACTAGTGATTGCCGCATTACTATTGTAGTTGTACCCCTTATTAATATTGTTGTGCCCCTATTGCCCCCATATTATTATTATTGTGCCCCATAGAATCCCTCTATTGTTATATTTGTGGTTTTATATTATTATTGTTAGGTCGGCTGGGTTGTATTGTGACTCCTTAGGCTCCTATATATAGAAAGGAGGTTTTGTCATTTGTATCATCCAAGAATTGTTCATTTATGTAATGTAAAAGAGGCTGCCCGCTCGAAGAGGCTGAATTCTAAGGCGTTGATCTATCTTTTCTATCTTGTCTTGAGCTGGTTCATAACATAAGGGCTTGTGACATCACGATAGGAAACATGAAGGATGTCTAATAGTCAACCATGAACGATATAAATCTTGAGAATGTCATTGGAATACAAAATGAAGAAGTCATCTAGGAAAAGGCTCATCATATATAAAAAGGTAATATCTTGTGGATAAGGATATGTAAGATCCTCAAGACTCATTGATGTATACTCTCCTCCATATCAGATCTCACTATCTTGAACCTTCTTTCTGTAAGGTTCTCCACTTTAGCTTTGAAGTCTTCAAATTTTGTAACCTGATGGATCCATCTTCTTCCTTTTGCCCTTTGGTATATAAATATATATAGGACACCAAAACATTCAAATATGATTTGCAGTAGGTTTCTTCCTAGTGAATACTTGTTCGAGAGTCCTCGTTGTCGAGGGATCTATGGGGAATTCAATTTTTGAATATATATTATTGTCTTTGTGGCTTGCCCCCATAGAATTTTGGTAGATATTGATCATTTAACATCGCCTTTACACTTTCTTCAATGGATCATTTATTTCATTCTACAACTCCACTTTGTTGAGGATTATATGGGACTATCAACTCTAACTCAATCCCAAACTCCTTATAAAATGCTATAATCTCCTTGGATGTATACTCTCCTCCATTATCAGATCTCAGTATCTTGATCCTTCTTTCTGTAAGGTTCTCCACTTTAGCTTTGAAGTCTTGAAATTTTGTGAGTACTTTGTCCTTGGTTTCCATTAAGTAAACCTATGTCTTTCTTGAATGATCATCTATAAATGTGACATAATATAGATGACCTTCAAGTGATTTAGGAGTCATAGGGTCACATCCATTAGAGTGAATGAGATCCAATATTTATTTTGACCTTGAAGCACTGCTTCCAAATGGTCTCTTGGTATTCTTACCTAATACACATCCCTTACATACTCCTTCATGATGTTCTTTGAGTTCATGTATTCCCTATACTATGGAACTTAGAGTTGGAAGGATTTTGAAATGTAGATGACCAAATATTCAATTCCATTGTTCACATGGGCTAATTTTAATGTGAATCAAATCTTGTACTAGAGGATATATCAACCTGTAAAGTCTTCCTTCTCAAATATCAATTACTCTAGAATTCTATATTCTTCAGTTTCTACTCCATGCTACAACTTTTCGATCAATGAAATATACTTTATCACCCTTATCTTATAGGCTTGAAATGGAAAGTAAGTTCTTATACAAACCTGGAACAAATAGGATGCTGTTGAGGTGAACGTTGCTTCCATTTTAGAGCTCTATAGAGGTTGATCCAATACCTCTCACGGGATATATTTTGTTATATCCAAGTTCTAGTAAATCAGAATATTTTACCTTTGACAAAGCCTTCAATTGTTTGTGATAACTTGTCATGTGCCTAGTTGCATCACTATCAATTTCCCAAATTCTCTCATCTTGGAATGTGTTAGTGAGTGTCTAGAAGAGACCTTTATCCTTTTCCTTGATTACTTCCTTCTTTGTAGAGAATAAGTGGCTCCATGCTTCCTTGATGCATTTCTTAAGATATCTTTCTGCCTTTCAACACTTCTTAATGAACGTCTTCAATGTCGTGGATATCTTCATTATGCCCTTATCCAACCTTAGCTCTGATACCATGTTGGGAATTCAATATGGAAATGATTAAGATTAATTCTCTTTACTTGATAACTTCTTGTGATTCCTTTGTACTTATTATATTTTTTCCTTATTTTTATATGTGTGAAGCATCAAACAATTAACAAAACACAAGAAAAATAATGACACAGTATATAGGTTGCAAGTTATGGCCAAAACCTCTCCTCTTGAGATGAAAACCCTTAAATTTCTTCTCTTCCTTATAAATTATTCAATTGGTGAATTCCATTAACTTAATTCTGAGACGAGTACTCTCCAATACCAAGAATAACCTCATTGGATGATGTTCCAAATTCGATCTAGTCAAACATAGTGAAATCTCTTCGAGTAGCACCTTTTAGAATTCCTGCTGCAAGTTTTTTGGCCTCATACCATAGATCTAAAATTTCAACCTCCCTACAACTATTGTTGCCACACCTTGGAATTTTGATCTTATTTTATAGCCCACCCTTGACCTTAGCTTGCCTTTCCCTGACTTTTGGAGCTTGAGAGTGAACCTTGGTGACCTTCACTTGACCTCTTTTCCTCTTTTTCTCTAAGAATGATCTTGTATATGGATTCCCTAGGTATGATGCAGAAACCCTAGTCCTCTTTAGCACTTGTGAGAGGAAGATAACCCAAACACAAATCTCCTTCATATTCCTTCTTCTTCATTGCTTCTTCCTTCCTCTTCCTTTGCTAGAATGAGTTGTGAGTGAGTGTGCTTCAAGGAGGACAAGTCCTCTTCCATTTATATGGTTTTGAAGGGTGGACATGGCTCTTTCTTTAGGCCAACTTGACAACTTCTAGGCCAACTTGGTCGTCGAGTGTATTTTGACAATTTTGAATGAAGAAACAATTTTCTTTGCAAGTTACAATGTGCCTATTTGGGACTTCAATTTATGAGATTGACAATTTTGAATTCTTGACTTAGGAAAATCCCTAGAAGAAATCATTGGGTGCTTCACACATAAAATAAAAGACCTTTAGTATGATACACATACTCCAAAATAATAATAATTTTCGCTCATTTCATAATTTACAATAATAATAAAATACATTTTATACTTCTAAAGACCAAACCTAGTTACACATTTTTCAACAACAAATCGGTACCAACTATCTCACATTTTTACATTACTTCACACATTCCCCTCTTAATCAAAGATTCAACATCTCCAAAAATATTAAGCTGGCATATGAGTATACTTTCCACCCTCGTACCTATTCAAATGGTCCATTTCACAACTTCATCCTACATCCTCCCTATGCATGAAAGATATTATTCCATTCGCTACCACACTATAAAATTATGCTTGAATAGCAAGGCTTATGACAAACATGGGGAATCAAACCTTCCTGTTGCTAGGATTTACAACTCGGACCAAACAAATCTAAGGTATCAAGTGCAATGGATCATGCACCCCTTGCAATAGAATAACATTTAAATTCAAGTACAAGAAGTATTTGAATGTTGTACAACAACATTACCCACATCACATGCCCAAAACATGATCCAATAGAAAATCAATGATTGGTTATCAAGGTTATTATCTTATGTCAATCTCGTTTGCTAAAGCTAATCGACTCTACTTCCATACTAACTCCATAGAATAATACAACTTTATATATAACTCCTATGGTATAGTTCTTACTCTAAACATTTCCAATGAATTTCATTTCTCCAATTCCAAAATAGAACAATATATAACAAAAATCCATTTTTTTCCAAACCCTACAATACCATGTTCAGAAAAATTCATAGAAAAAGGTGAAGGATAAAGCTAATACTGGAATAAAACCTTGTACTAATCCAAGCAATGGTAATTTAAAGATTTTTTGTTCTTAATTTAAACCCTTGTGTCTATGACTAACATTGATATCCCCTTTCGTAAACAACCCTTCCTTTGATTTTCCGCTACAATCTTTGATAGGTGACTACATTTACAACATAGAAAATAGTGGCAAGTCTACAAACCCTCACTCCACGATGCATATGATCTTGTATTCTCCACTTCATATAAAATCTCCTAGTGTTTCATGGATTAATTTCCCTTGCTCTATGGATTTGAAGCCTCACACTAACAAGCACATTGTTTATTTTCAGCTAGGGCTTGTAGAAATAATGAACATAGGCCTAAATGATAACTTATAGCAACACAACTTATAGTAATGATCTAAGAGTCAACGTTCAATCTTTTTGACTTCTAACTAATACATATCATAATCTCACAAATTTATTTCAAGCTGATATTTCTGTAATACATTTGCAAACATCTCCAAATATTTACACTTCCAATCTCTACATTGGATTTTAGCCAAATGGGAAACTCTAACAATCTCATAAATGACTAAATTTTGGCTTCGAGAGTACAAATGACTCCACACTTTTTTCTCTTACCCTTTCCCTTGTTTCTCATTTTACATTTCTAGAAACATAGTTGTCTATTACCCTAGAATGACACTAAGTGCTCAATTTCTGAAACGAAATGATCTCATTCTCAACAATGGTGGAACCTTTTAGAGGAGAAAATATCCTTCAATATTTGAATTAAGAATTTCATCTTTGTAAAAAAAATTGCTTATGTTTGTTAGTCAACCACATTCATATTAGATCTTTGTAATTTTTTGAGGGGCCGATTATTCCATGTTAGTATGCTTTGAGCACTTATTCCTTGAGATAATTGATGATGCACGGTTATCTTTGAGAATAGATTTGTAACCATCCATATTGAAGATTGACATATAAATAAGTATCGATAATTGTCATATTTGTTACAATTGTTTTTCTATATATGATGACCATTTAACTCAAATTTTGTTTCTTCCCTTATTTTAGCTAAGAAATAAGGGCAGTTAAGAATTTGTTTCGGTGAGTTTTACAAACCAAATTTTGGGTTTTGGCTCTCTACAATGGGCGAGGCCTCCAACGATGGGCTTAGAATTTTGGATCCCAATAACCAAATTTATATTGGATAAAATACATAAAAATGTATATCCTTGAAGAAAATGTTGAATTTTATAGCTATGGTTAGTATTCATAATCATTATTATCATTTATGTACTCATATAAATATATTTCTATGTAAAGCATGTTCTTCATACTGTAATTTTTTTTTATTATTTATGAATTTGTCAAAATAAAAATTAGAAGGTGTGTTCTTCATGACCTTCTCAAAAGGAAAATTTGAATTTTAAAATTTGATTTATGGATCCACAAGAAGACCAAGTCAACCCTCCTCCCTGTCAATTCAACTCAGCCGTAAAGAGGAACCTATTCCACCCCTAAAGAAACTATATATATAAGGTCACTTGATCTCCCTCATGGTGTAATTCACATCTCACCATATCAAGCATGTTCTTCTCCCTTAAAATGAAGAATTCAAGAAGATGAAGGCCGAACATAGAAGAATATTTTTCCACTCCCATGTGTGACCAAACTTGGGATGAATTTTCTATGATGCATTTCTATGGAGAAGTCAAAAAATTTAAGTGGAAGAAAGAGACTTCAACTAAGCCTTTGAACAAGCTTTCCAACTATTGTTTTGGATGTTTTACCTTGCCTCTTGGTGGACTATTGGTCTAGTCATATTGATGATTAGTTTTTCTATGACTTTTATGTCTCTCGTTTTGACTTGATTCTATAAGGAAAGGTTTTTGGGTTTCCCCCCATGTGGGTTTTCCAATGGTAAACTCTTGTTTGGTTGTCTCTTTATGATCCTTATGGAATTTTTTGTTGTTGTTGTTGAGCTCCTCTGTGTAATTGATTTATGATAGAAAATATCACAAGAGAAAGATTAATAAATATCATAAGATGTAATTATTAGCTTAGAGGATGCCCTAGAATTTAAACAAAAAACACATTTAGTTTATCCTTTTCGTTTACCATTTCCATGCATGTATTTTTTTTTTGTTCTACACCATAAAATAATGAATTAAGCATATTACAGGCACAAATTAAATAACAACATAAGCTTAGTTTTGACTTCTTAGCCCTATGGAACCTCTGTAAGTTCCCTAGCCTTTTGTGTTGAAACCCAAAAACTGCATCTTGTAGTGTGTGTCAACCACCTAGTGTTTGACACCTTCCCCAATCTCCACAAATTGTAACAATGCCTTAGCACAAAAACTCTTACAAAAACCCAAATCCTTTCCCTATCCCCCTAACTCCAAAATCCAATATCCAAAGTTGAAATCCCTCCACCATTTTGTGCCTCCTATTCATCTATCCTTTACCAATCTCTAAAGTATTCTCCCCCATTAATGGCTTACCTACCAAGTTATAAAAACCTCCCCAACTGAAACATTTGTCACCTTAAAGGTCCACTTAACCCTATTGATGCTAGGGTCTAGGGTGCCCCCCTTATAGGATAAGACAAGACAACAACTCTTAAATAATAATAATTAATACACATTAAAATAGCCAAGAAGTCTCAATGATCTAGTCGAAATCAATAAGTTATGTGAGACCCAATTTAATTTAATATTAAATTAATGATAAGGTTACTCTTAAAAGTATAAAACATCAATTTATCATTAATAAATATTAAAGACTATTCATAAAACTGCATAGGTTAATCATTAATAAAGCTTAAAGAATAAATATTAACTTGATATAAGCTCTATTTACGATTAGGTTCGAATCATATACCATAGAAATAGTTGCGTATTTATGCAAAATGTGGGTATGTAGCTAGTAGTATGGACATCCGTCATACATGTACTATTAACATTAATAAGAAATTAACATATCAATCAATATTTCAAAAGCTAGGCTAATATCTAAGCATCACATATAAGATCAAGGAGTGGGAATTACAATCATTTTCATCATCATCCTCCATGTCATTGTCATCATTATTTTCCTCGTTGTCGTCGTCATCATTAAGTCCGCCATCGTCATCATCTCCTTTGTCATGTTCATTGTCATCATCATCATCATTGTCATCATTCCTCCTCCTCATCATCATTATCATTTTTGTCATCATCTTGCCCCTCCTCGTCATTATTTTCATTGCCATCATCATCATCATTAGTAGCAACATCATCATTTTCATCATTGGTTTCATTGTCATAATCGTCACCACCACACCACCACCATTGTTTTTGTTTCCTCCAATGCTACCCCCACCACCTCTGTCACCCTTGAATATTAAAGTTGAAACATCAATATCACTAAATTAAAAACATAATATATATTTTCAAATCATCTTAGTTCAATTTGAAAAATTAATATCACTTAATAAAAAAATTTCGTAAAATAAAAAATATTCATTAATTTATTTTGTTGGCATTTTTCCTGATAATGTTTTCCAACATTATAAAGGTTTTTTTTATACGTACAATTTAGCTATTGAATATTTTGATTTTGATGACAATGATAGAATTTTTAATGACATCTAAATTGTTT
This sequence comes from Pinus taeda, assembly GCA_000404065.3. NCBI lineage: Eukaryota > Viridiplantae > Streptophyta > Pinopsida > Pinales > Pinaceae > Pinus > Pinus taeda. The sequence continues at coordinate 11,556 of APFE030327290.1, read as the reverse complement.
GTTATTTAAAATGTATTTTTAAATGCATAAATAAATTGGTTAAATACCCTTGAAACATTTATAATATACATATCATATTACTCAAACTAATAATTCTAATTATATAAATTACACAACTCAAATTTACTCAGCAATCTTGAAAAATTACGTAAATGATAATCTTCTATTGAACCATAATGATAACTTGATTAAGAGACATCATTTCCAAAAGAAAACACGAAAGGAAGCCAAATGCAGAACCCACAACATAGAGACCCATACAGCAAAAATAGAGGAAGTCCACAACCTAGTTACCATAGTAAACTTGCCCGAAGTAAGCCAAAACATAACCAAAAAATGTAGAACAACGTCGATGAGAGCAGGCTAATCAACAGGTGGTTCTTCCACAATTCGGCACCAACCAAATTCAATCTCATCTGCAGTAGGAGCAACGAACTGATTAGAAGGTCCAGGATCTACTGGCAACATCTCTGTATCCTGAGTGCTGCAACCTGGGTCGACCTGAACATGCTGAGGCGCCATTCCAATTCCATGCTGAATCACATGAGGAGGACCAGCGACTGACCCCGAGCCTCCCGTATGAGAATCTGAACCCTCCATTTGAGTTGTCTCATAGAATACCACGGATATGTGGGCGGTTATCCGAGGCTGGTGTAGAGAGCTCTTGAAAGAGAAAATGGCAGAGCCTGTCGAGGAGGGAGTCACACGGGATTGACTAGAGGCATGACGCCGCCCGCGCCCACTACGAGTACCACGATAACGACCCGTGAACAGTTAACTGGTGGGGGCAGGCGAATCCGATGTAGAGCCAGTCGGAATGTGCCGGGGTTGGCCTCTATGACACCCCATTCTGTGACGAAGACGAGCCATCAAAGCAGGGGTGAAAGAAAGGTTGCAGACAAGCTAAGCAATGGAACCGAGATCAAGCCAGCGTCGAGTGGAACAACAAAGATGTGGAGACCTAGGAGAGGGTCCTCGAATGCTAGGTGCAAGCGGGAGCCTGCGAGCCACCTTTGAATTGCACTTCCCAGTCTCCCACCCTCCCAACTCAAATACCAGGCAGAAGACATAACAGTTGGACATGGGGTCAGAAGCAGTGAAGGAATTGCTCAGAAGCCACCTACCAAAGCCAAAGGCCAGAACAGAGACCAAGAGATGATAAACCGACAGGAGAACCTCCAAACTAAAACCCAGAACCGCCCAATGGAAAGAGATGAGCCGATGGAGCTGCCCTTTGAAGGTCAAACACAGCTTCCTCGTCAAAGGCCGAGAAACCACAGAGAGAACTGGAAATTGAATAGAGGCAAGGGAATGAGCCGAGAGAAACAACTCGCAAAGCTTCAACGCAAACACAGGGCAGTGCCATTCCTTAAGCTCACCAGACCTTTCTTTGAAAGCCCCATTCATAAGTACTACAGTGATGATCACTCTCATCTCTTGCAGGTAGTAGCGTGCAAAGGGAGGATCCATTACAGAGGACTGAAAGAATGAGCCTGAACCACTTAACGAGGGAGTGTAATGACTCGCATGCCAGGCGCTCTACCCTTCTCCTACATTTAACACCTCATACAAGATGGGCAGGTGTCGAGCTGCCTTGTCCTATCCGAGTCCTATCATGTTGAATGTCGCATCAATCACCCGCATCTGGGGAATTTTGAACAAATAATTAAAATTAACTATAAAATTCATTGCAATTGTAAGGGTGACCCTTGAAGGTGTGCCAAATTTCTAATTTTTTCCATTAAATATAGATTCCTTGGAAACCCTAAGCACTACCCCTCATTTTAAGGATGCCACTCACCATAAATAAAATGACATAGATTGAATTTACTTGACCTAACAAGGATATTGAGTGACTCCCATAGTTTCAAGTAAATTAGATAGGAAACTAGATTGGGCACTTGACTTTGAGATCTTGTGTTCCTAATTCACAACACCCAACAAGTTATGCTAGCATACTCAGCTATCTACTCCTAATTCACAATACCCAACAAGTTGTGCTAGCCTACTCGGCTATCTATAACATATTTAATTGAAGTATGGTAATGGTAATTTGATATATATATCCACACACACTCACGCGCGCATGTACTCACACACACACCAAAGATATATATATATATATATATATCTATATCTCAACACACACACCCCAAAGATATGGTAACAATGAAATCATGTAAAGTATGCTTTTAATTTCATGAAGTTGTTGGATCTCTTTTATAGAGTTCATAGGTAGTTGAATAAGCTAATTTTATTATATTAATATCAATTATTAATGAAAATTATTAAATTTAATCATATGGTATAGTTAGTGATACAACATAACTTTATCACATTATTGAAGGCCTATACTCTAACACACACTTTTACAACTACAATACTAACTATTAAAAATATTGATTGAAATTCAAACATTAAAAGTAAACTTCTTAAGAAACTTCTCCATAATTTCAAGACCATACAATTACTCCATTGGGATATCTTATCAACCTTCTAAAGATATAATTGTTGAGTTACAATTTTTTAAATTCCCATGTTCCTGAATAACATTTTCCTAAACTCTCAATTTCTATATCTCTTGAATTATTGGATATGGATCTATATCAAGTTACATATACCTTGATTCCCTTACATGTTCAAATATTTGGCATTTCAAAATGCAAAAACGTACTCTATTTTACTGTCACATTTCTCATTCCTATAGTCTTTTTGGGCCTTCTATATCATAAAAATATCACAAGATATAGAAATTCATAGAGAGCAGGGGGGCTACTTCCACGGAAATCGACCCTCCTAGTAATAAAAAAGTGTTTATCTCTAGTCTAGTTTCTTGACTCTTATCCCTATGAATCATAAGAAATAAAACACAAATACAACTAAAATTCACCAACATATGGGTAATTCTCTAAGGGAGACCGTATAGTTACCTCCTGCTTGATTAAACTTGGTTTCTTATAATTTGGAGTGTCACCTAGACTTGAAAATGTTGTGGGAAGGACCTCTAGCATAAGAATTGGATTTTACTCAGAGACTTCCATTCCCCTTGAGCCATACCTATCATCCATATTCTTTTTCCCTTATTTCTAGACATTTGACTGAAATGGTGAGCCTTAACACCCCCTTTATGGAGGCAATACAATTTCCTTCAAATATTGAGAGTTGCTTCTTTAGCTCTATAATTTAAACCCTATCTAAAATAGTCGTCCGCATAACCATGGATTTCATAGTCTAATACATCTCCAATCACATAAAATATCCCATTTCCTTGGTTCATGAGTTTCCAAGGTCATATACCTTGCCTTTAGTATTCACCAAAGTTCATTCTATATCCATGTTATCCCATAATGGATGCACTACAATTTCAACCTCATCAATGGATGCTTTTCCCTCCATAGGACACCTTTATAGAAATTGATTGTGATCTCTTTCTATGTGTTTCTCTACTTGTGTACATGACATTTCCCAATCTCCTTCATAGGAACATAGCCTCTAAAGAGTGTGATCAAGTTTTCCCTTTTATTATTCTTGTGACGGATTAGCACTATGAATATTAGGCCCTCTACAATTGAATTATGTGCATATTTTTATTACTTCACCTTAATAATCCATCTACATAAGTATTTTCCCCTATGGTCATGAAAATTAAGTTGGGTTAAGTAGATCTTGAATAACCCTCAATATGACAAATTCAAAACAACCTCCCACTAGTGGAAATACCAAATCATTCTTTGAGTTTGGAATGGTACCCACAACCCATTAAACCACTTTTATTCCTCCTTCATTAGATATGGTAATTCATTCACATACCTTTTCGTATGCATGAACCAAATCAAAGCCTCAATCCTATGGGAGGTCATGTTGACATGCACCAGGCAAAGGATTGGTAACCCATCTATCTAGCATCATACCAACCAACCCTACCTCATCCTCAAAGAGTATTGAATGCGATATGGTTAACCAATTCTCCATTTTGTCTTCCAAAGTGAAGACAAGAATGATCTGCCTATCTCTCTCTCTCAACTAGGGAGGATATATCAACCAAGCCAGGCTTGGCTCTCAAGTAAACAAGCTTCTTGTTAGGAAGATATTTCGTCAATATTTCATTTACCTATTCATTAGTGGAGATATACTATAGGTACAACACCCCATTTTTTACTAGCTCCCGAATTTAGTGATAATTGTTGTTTATATGCTTTGTCTTTCCATGAAATTTTGGGTCCTTAGATATTCGTATATAAATGGTGTTGTCATAATGTATCACTGTAGAAATAGTAGTGTATTTATGCAATGTGTGGGTATGTAGCTAGTATGGACATACGTCATAAATATACTATTAACACTAATAAGAAATTAACATAGCAATCAATCTTTCAAAAGGTAGGCTAATATCTAAGAATAACATATAAGATCAAGGTGTGGGCATTACAATTACTTTCATCATCATCCTCCACGTCATTGTCATCATTATTTTCATCGTTCTCGTCGTCATCATCACGTCCACCATCATCATCATCTCCTTTGTCATAATCATCATCATTGTCATCATTCCTCCTCCTCATCAGCATTATCATTGTTGTCATCATCCTCCCCCTCCTCATCATTATTTTCATTGCCATCATCATCATCATCAGTAGAAACATCATCATTTTCATCATTGTTGTCATTGTCATAATTGTCTCCACCACAACACCACCATTGTTTTTGTTTCCACCACCTCCTCCTCCTCCTCATCATTGCCACAACTATCATCCTCATTTTCATTGGCATTGTCATCATCATAGTTGTCATTGTCCTCACTTCAGTCACCATCTTTAATGCTTCCATCGCCACACCCACCCATGATCACCATCATCATGGTTATTGTTGCCTCCAATGCTACCCCTACCACCTATGCCACTGCTATCTGCTATTGTCACCCTTGAATATTAAATTTGAAACATCAATATCACTAAATAAAAAACATAATATAGATTTTCAAATCATCATCTTAGTTCATTTTGAAAAATCAATCACCTAATCAAAAAAACTTTCATAAAATAAAAAAATGTTCATTAATTTATTTTATTAGCATTTTTCCCAATAATATTTTTCAACAATATAAGTTTTTTTATAGGTACAATTTAACTATTGAATATTTTGATTTTGATAACAATGATAGAATTTTTAATGACATTTAAATTTTTTGTTATTTAAAATGTATTTTTAAATGCATAAATAAATTGATTAAATGCCCTTAAAACACTTATAATATACATATCATATTACTTAAACTAATAATTCCAATTATATAAATTACACAACTCAAATTTACTCAAAAATCTAGAAAAATTACCTAAACCTTAAAAAATAAATTAAATTAATCCTTATATATATGGTTTATATTGGATTCATATAATTTTCAAAAATCTTGAAAAATTATAAACAAAATTTGCTCAAAAATGTTGAAAAATTACCTAAACTTCAAAAAATAAAATAAATTAATCCTTATATATATGGTTTGTATTGAATTCATATATTAATTTCGATTAATATTGATTTACCACCTTCATCACCATGACTTAAATCAAATTCACCGAAACCTTTGTAATAAATTTTTAACGCACTACATTTAACTTCGCCATCACCAACACTACACATTTCAATTTGTACTTGGTCCACTTATTATGCCTAAACCCATAATAACAATACAGTGACCTTAATGGAGCCAATAATGGTTGGTATCAGGTCAATTATCGCTAAGTTATCCAAACCGTTGAATCATAACCGTTGAATTCAAACGCCCATATTGCGGCCTTCAAACTTCACATTCTCCACATTAATTCGATCTCTCGATCGCTGAGCAGTTCAGTTTTGTTAGTGCTCGCTTGGAGTTTAATGTTGGGATTTTTTGTTTTCTAGAAATTTACAAAGCTTTACTTGTTGCACCAAGTTTATGCAATTTAGAATTTTTTGGTTTAAGGTATTTTGTACGCTAAAAAATTTCATGCTCTGTACGTGTACAGGTTGCAGTCTGAGCTTATGCAACTAATGGTACTTTTCCTACTCTTTTTACATATCCTTCTGTCTGAGATTATGACCTACTCACTGTTCTTATATCATGTTTGCCATACTCATTATTCTTATATTATGTTTTAACATAGTGTATATATTTTTTTGTTTGCTGTTTGCCCTATTCACTTCTTATGTAGAGTATATATTTTTTGTTTTTCTTGGATCTACTAGTTTCACAGAAGGAATGTATTAACAATATATTCTATTCAAAACTGTTTTAAGTTTATGGATTATATAGAATGCATAATAATCTCATAATTAAATTGCAATTTTCTTGTTTTTCTATTCCATTTTGCTATATTTTAGTGATTTTATTTTATTACCCAGAACATAATTTTTATTTTCTAATTCTTATTCAATCTTTAGATGAGTGGTACACCTGGAATTTCAGCTTTTCCAGAGGTAGATGACATTTTCTCTTGGGTTGGCACCATAAATGGAGGAAAAGACATTGTTTATGAGGGTCTGAGATATAAGGTTTCTTTGAGTTTTCCAAAGGATTATCCCTTCAAGCCTCCTGTAGTGAAATGTGAGACACCTTGCTTCCATCCTAATGTTGACAAGCTTGGAAACATATGCTTGGACATTCTTAAGGTATGTTTTATTTGTTTATTGTCTTTTCCCTTACCTTCTAGGTTTTAGAAAGTTCCCTACAACTTTCAAGCCTAATTATGCTATGATAAGTAATATGTCACCTTTTATACATTAATTTAAGTAATATGTCACTTTTTATACATTAATTTGTAATGAGAATTGGTTATAGGAAAAATGGTCCTCAGCATATGATGATGTTAGTAATATCCTCCTACATGATGTTAGTACTATCCTCCTACCTATTCAAAGCCTTTTGAGAGGTAAACATGAGCTTAATTTAGATCAACTTTGTAATTTTATATTCCTCTAGCTTTGTTTTCCACACTCAATCAACTCTTTTATATTGTGCAGAACCAAATAGTAAATCTCCACTTAATACCTTTGCAGCCTCAATACTGAGCAATCAAGAAGGTAATCCTTGTGACTCTTATTAAAATAAATTACAATTCCTAATTGTATGGCAGGATGATTGAATTAATTTGGCTTTTAATAATAGTCTAGAAGTCTTAGTGTTAAGGCATTGACTAATTATGGTTGACAATGTGTAGACTTAAAAAAAAACAGTGATGAAAAAAGTAGTGATGAAACAGTACAAGGATGAGGGTGGAGCAACTAGTCAATAGTTTTAGTTCATGTAGTTTACAAGATTCAAAGACTATTTTCCTTCCCTGAAATCAAAACAAAATGTCTTAGAGGGTGGTTTAAAATTTCTGTAGTGTATTGTAATAGAAGTAGTGGAGTTTAATTAATTGTATTATTTTTATTGTAAAATATTGTTTATTAAAATTGAATTTAGGTAGAAAGTATACTTATTGTTGCTCTTAACCAATGGGGAATGTTTCTTGTAAATGTATATATATCCATTTTGTCCTATGGAATTTGCTTAGTTATAAACTAACCATGATATGAATTATGGTGGTTTTTTATATAAATGCATAAGATTAGTTAGGAATTATATGATGAATGGTGGTGCATTTTTTTGGACAAATGTTTATAGACTATTGGTAAACTTGTATTCATACTTGTAATTCATGAACATATTGTCTCATGATTTATGTGGTTGTTTTGAGTGCTGGTAGATGTTTATAATAAATGTATATCATTTCCATTTCTGAGTCTTTGAGGAGAATGGAAATTTGCCTGGTAGATGTTTATAATAAATATATATCATTTCCATTTTCTCTTAATTTATTGAGTCTTTGACTACATTGGAAATTTGCTTGTCTAGAAGTTACTACATGGAAAATTATTTTACACATAAAAGTGATTACATAAACCTTCTTTATTGGAGATGAAAGGTAATGTTTTTCTATGTTATAAAATATTATTTAGATATAAAATTTTATAGTTAGTATCAATATTTTACAAATTTATTTTTCATTTAAAATATTTATTATAAAATTTATAATTTAGAAATTTAAATAATGCAAAATATTTGATTTTCTCCATATTTATGTTATTTATATTTTTTTGGAATAAAATTCCATCTTAGATAGCATGACAATAATAAAATAATGTAAATAGAATATGGTGGAATTAATTATTTTAAAAAGTTATAATTGCTTAAAGCTTCTTATTTCAATCTAAGGTGGATAATGATGTGTTGCCTAAATTGATTCTCAAGGAATATACTCACTATATGTTTGGTCTTAAGGTGTATCAACTACTATAGTGTATTAAAGAGTTTGTTAGGTTGCATTGAATTTTACTTAATTAAAAAAATTAAATTTGTAAGTTTGTTAGATTGCATTGACTTTTAATAAATTTTAAAAATTAGATTCTCCTCAACCCCACCAATTTCCTAGGGATTTGATATTATTCAAATTGTAATAAGTTCCTCAATTTCTTCATTATTATTTATAACATTAAATTATATATAAGGAAATTTTATTTGCAAAATGGTCCATTATTTTTAATAAATTTAAAATATTATATTCATGTGATGTGACCCCATCCTAATGTTGACAATATTGGAAACATATGCTTGGACATTATTAAGGTATGTTTTGTTTGTTTCTTATCTTTTCCCTTACCTTCTAGTTTTCTTTTCCTTTATTGCAGGCCTAAGTATGGTATGCTAGGTAATTTGCTACTTTGCATATTTTGATTTGTAATGAGAATTGATTAGAGGAAAAATGGTCCTCTGCATATGATGTATTCTTACTATCCTCCCCTCCTATCTATTCAAAGAAACATATGCTTGGACATTCTTAAGGTATGTTTTGTTTGCTTCTTACCTTTTGCCTTAAGTTCTAGCACCTTCAAGTCGCAAGACTAAGTATGGCATGCCACTTATGGTATACTAGGTAATCTGTTACTTTTTATAAGTTGATTTGTAATGAGAATTGATTACTAGAAAAATGGTCCTCTACATATGATGTGTTTGTACTATCCTCCTATCTATTTAGAGCCTTTTGGGAGGTAAACAAGAGCTTAATCTGGATCAAATTTGTAATTTTATATTCCTCTCCTATTATTTTCTAAACTCAATGAACTATTTACCAAATAATGAATCTCCTCTTCATACCTTTATAGCATTGACATGCAGCAATCAACAATGTAATGCTTTTGATGCTCTTATTAAAATAAATTATAATTCCTAATTGTATGGCACGATGATTGAATTACTTTTGACAATGTAGACTTCGAAAAGGGTAGTGACTACATACCATTGACAATGTGTAGGCTTCAAGAAGGCAGTGATGAAACTTTACAATGATGACCGTTGAGCAAGTGGTAAATAATTTCAATTCATGCAATTTTTAAGATATTCTTTGCCTTGGGTGAAATCAAATCAAATTCTCTTAGATGGTAGTTTACCAATTTTGTAATGTATTTTAACTAATTAAGAGAAGTAGTGGAGTTTATATAGTTATATTATTTTTATTGTAAATACAGTGTTTATTAAAATGGAATTTAGGTAGAAAGTATACTTTTATTACTCCTAACCATTGGTGAAAGTTTCTTGTAAATGTATATATATCCATTTTATGCTAGCATGTTGACTGATTGGCCACTGTTAGCCATGAACATACCATCATATAAATGATGGTGGTTATTTTATATAAATTTATGATGCAGGTTATTTTATATAAAAATTTATGATGGAGGTTATTTTATATAAATTTATAGGATTAGTTAGGAACTACATGATGATTAATGTGGTTTTTTATATAAATATATAGAGGAATAGTTAGGACAACCTCGCCAATAATAATGCATATTCATTTTTTGGACGAATGTTTACAGGCAAACTTGTATTCATACTTGTAAGTCATGAACATATTATATTGTATTCATACTTGTAAGTCATGGACATATTATGGCTATTTTGAATGTTGGTACATGTTTATAATAAATGTATAAGATTTCCATTTTCCTTATTCATTGGGTCTTTGACAAGCTTGGAAATTTTCCCATAAACAAGTTATTACATGGAAAATTATTTTTATACTTGAAAGTAATTACATAAAAATTTGTTACTTGAGATAAATGGAAATTTGTGTTAACAATTATTGGGATATTTTTGAGCTAAAATAATATCTTATTATTTTGTGCCCCTTGAGCTAATGAGGGATGATTACTAATTGATTAGTTTTACTGCTATAATCAAAATAAATTCTTGAACTAAGAGAGAGAGCCATTGGAGGAGGAATAGTAATTGATTTGTTTTACTTCTATCATCAAATTAATCTCAATTTCAGAGGAATGAATTGGAAAATGAAAATCAACTTTTATTTTAATATGAAAATATATTTATATTTATTATCATATCAAATTTATTTTATTAATATTGCAAGGAAATATCCATTAAAATTTTAAGCCAATTTATTTATAAAACAACATTCCAAAAAAATAATCTTAGACTAATAAATTGATCTAAAAACCAAGCTCCAAATTTGTAGATAATTACCCAACCAAATAAAATATTTATTTAAAAAACAATCTAGGAACTTGTAAATAATTGGAAAACCAAACATTTAACACATTTCTTATGGCTCAATTAACAAAGATATATGCTACCTTTGCAACTTGGGAATCTTCCCTTGTTACTATCAATATTTTACAAATTTATTTTTCATTTAAAAAACATGTTATTAAATATACTTTTTAAAATTATTAAATTATTAAATTTTGTAAATTAATAATTTTAATAATGCAAACTATTTAATTTTCCATATTTGTGTTATTTTATATTATTTTTGGGAATAAAATTTCATCTTTAGATAGCATTACAATAATAAAATAGCATAAATAGAATATACTCTAATTATTTCCTTTAAATTTTTGTTAAAAAGTTATAATTATCTAAAAGTGAAACGACCATATACCTGGTACAATTAAAAACACACATTTAATGAGACTTCAGTACTAGAATAAGGTTGTGACATGTCACTACTTATTTGTATACATGAATTGTGTGTTGATAGATTTTACTTTATTTGATTGAAGTGAATTTTGTGTTTATAAATTTTAGTTTATTGCAGTGAATATGTTAATTAATTAAATATAAATTTCTTTGAAATGCTATTAGATATTTTTTGTTTTTTTTTTTTACATTTTATTTTGCAATGTCTTATTTTTCCACTTTCTTTTGTTGAGAACAAATTCAACTTTACATTTATAAAATAATGATCTAAGAATTTTAAAGAAATGAATGCATATTGATGATCTTTTGTCAAAAGTAAAGTGATACTCTTGAACCACTACAAGTAATACACCCTTTTTATCTTTCCAACCAAATAGAATGTCCTATTTAATATCAACAATTGTTTTGAGATATATTTTGTGTGAATAAATGCTTTTATGCTACATACAAAAAATATATAAATAATTATTTTTGAGATATATTTGTATGAATAAATTCTTTTACATCATATAAAACAAAATATATCCTAATTTATTCAT
>APFE030327276.1:0-16053 GCA_000404065.3 Pinus taeda | reverse complement strand
GGCTGATGCCTTTGATCGATTCAACCATTATGTTCTAACTATTGTTCTTCATAAGTTTGGCTTCGATTCAAATTTCGTAGCTCTCATAAAAGTCTGCATTATCGGGCCCTGGATTTCCCCGCTTATCAATGTTAGACCTGGTGGTTTTTCTCAAATTTCAAGAGGCTTAAGACAAAGTTGTCTGCTCTCTCCATTCCTCTACATTATCATGACATAATCTCTTAGCAGAAACTTAGAGCACAACAGACATGATGGCACTATCACCTATCTCTATTTTAGCAGAGGAGTCAAGTGCATTAACCATTCACAATTTATTGATGACACCTTATTCTTAGGGGTAGCCTCATGTATTGTTGTTAAAAATTCAAAAACATCTTGGACATATTCTTGGAGGTCTTTGGATGCCTCCTAAACAATTTAAAAAACAGTATTTATGGATGGAATACCCCTACAAGAACTCTTTAGCGTATTTCTCAAATACTAGGAGTCCCTTTCAAAGCAAACTGGGGTCACTTTAAACACTTGGGATTGCCAATTTCTAAATACATTTTGAAGTTAGAGATTTGGATTTCTTCCATAGATAAAATGAAGAAAATATTCAAAATTGGGGCAATGCTCTAGCTCAATCTAGCCAGGAGAGTTACTTTGATCAAATAAGTCTTATCAACTCTTCTACTTTATCAATTTTCTATCATTCAAGCACCTGCTGGAATACAAAAGCAAATAGAACTTATTATTAGAAAATTCTTATGGCAAGGGGGGAAACCAGAGACCAAAAAATTCAATCTGAAAAATTGGAAACAAGTAACAACTTCATATGAGAATGGTGACATTTCGATTCGACTTTCTGTTGTAATGAATATCACTTTGAAAGCAAAGATAATTTGGAGATACATCATAGGGGAGCCCTCCTGGTGGAAACAAATTTTGGAGGCAAAGTACTTAATCTCCACTCATCAGCATTTTCTAACAGCAAAAATTCCCATTAGACCATGTTCGCAAATATGGAATCTTCTTAGAAAATCTCTGCCTCTTGTAAAGGAAAACACATCTAGAATTCTGGGTGGGGGTCAAGGCATTAACTTATGGAGAGATAGTATCATGGGAAATTATCTTATATCTTAACTTTGAGGCATACAACCTCTCATTACTTGGATGACAAACAAAGGAATATACTCTCTCTACCAAATTTCAATCTGGAACCAACATGATAACACATGGGAAGGTTGGTCCCCCCCAGCCTTTCCTCCTGATATTAGCAATCAATAGAATTTGCTCCTTTCACACCTCAAGGAAGCAGCTCCAATAAGCCTTGGTCAACTAGACAAATTCAAATGGAACCCATCAGGAGGGGATTTCTTTGTAAAATTAGGTTATGTGAAGCTTCAAGAAGAATATGGACATCAGGATTGGCCTTTGTGGAAATCAATTTGAAAAACAGAGAACCTTCCAAAAATCAAAATTTTTATTTGGACTATGCTAAAAGGAAAGGTCCTAATTGCAGAAAATCTAAAGAAAAAATGCATCTATGTTCCTACACGATGTCCCCTATGTCAAAAAGAGGAAGAAACAATTCAACATCTTTTCTTAAGCTGCAAATTTTTTGAAGAATGTTGGCTCTCATTGATCTGCCCGCTTGAGGCCAATATCAACTTTAATATCACCCTCTCATAATTATATGCTAATTGGAAAGTAAGCTACCCTTATTCTTTAAAAAACAAGAATTTGATAAAGAGGTTCTAGAGAAGTCTCCCTTTATTTTTATGCTGGAAAATATGTCTCGCCCGAAATAAACAAATATTTCAGAACATTAAGCCGAAAGTCAGAAAAATTTTAGCCAAAACATGGGGATTAGCTTCTTAATTTCTTTTTGCAAAAGGAGACAAGAAATTGGACAAGAGTATCCTTCAACATGAAGAGAAAATCTGGATCAATTTTGTTCTGGACAAGCCACAAATCATGGGCAACCCTCTGAAAATCATTCTCTGCAATCCCAAAGATTGGAAAATTCATCTGAAATAAAGGGATTTTTTCATATGGTTAAATTCCCTAAAAAGACTATGGTTTTGTTTATGGAGCTTCAAAATTCAACCCAGGTAGAGTAGGTGTTGGAGGTTACATCATCGATCATGAGAATGCAAGCTTGATCTCCTTTGAGTGGGGTCTTGTTATAGAAACAAACAATAAAGAGGAAGTGTATGGGTTTCTACTGGGATCCCATATCCTAAGTAGCAGAAATTATATGAACCCAATCATCATTAGGGACTCCTCAATCCTAATTCAAAAAATGGTTAAGAATACAAAGTCGAAAAATGTTGACCTCGATCAAATTACTACCATAATCCATCATCAGCTAAAAATTTTGGGAAATGTTTCCTTCTTTCATGTTCTAAGAGAGAACAATAAGGTGGCTGACAAGCACACAAATAATGCTTGCATATGACCTTAGGGAGAAGTAAAAATCAATAATGAAATACTCTCCAAATTCATCCCCTAACTCCTCCCATCCCTCCCCTCTCTCGCTTGATTATCTCTTGTTAAGAAAAGACTTCTCTCGGCTCTCATACCCACGCTCCATGGTCAGCAACCTTATCTCTTCGATCTCCTCACCTTCCACAGCTCTCATCACAAAGCAGATATGAATCCTTCCTTGATCCATTTCATCTTCCATTGGAGCTTCTCAACAAATTGGTAATCATGCCTCCTTAGACCATCAGGGTTCCCATTTGACTCTCCCTTCCTATTTATTCATGTCTCCACCTTCATTTCCCTGTGCTTCCCTCTCTCTTCGCACAAGCAATTCCTCTCTTCTTCCCCTGCAATGCCAGTTCGTTCCCTCTTTGTTCTCCTTAGCTCCCTCAGTTCCCCTACTTTATTCGTCATGGATGCTATTGCTCTTTTTCCTAAGGGTCAAACTTGTACTCACTATAAGTCCCTCAAGGTTGCTCTAGACTAGATTCGATCCATGCATATTTCGTATCAGGATAAAATCAAGACAGATATCGCATACCTCTATCATCAACGCAATGAGTATAGAAAACAATTCAAGCAACTCAACAACAGATGTGCTCATTTGGAAAATGTAATATGTGTGTTGCAAGAGATGGTTGCCAAAAACCCGGGAGAATGCTCAAATACTTTGGACTATGGCAATAAAATCCAGAAGACAAAGGAAAATGCAGTCAACAAAGACGAACAGCAATACCAGCTCATGGCTTACTATGACTCTCCTTTCAAATCAACAAAAATTACTCCTTTCTCTTGGATTTATATTTTCAATCATATTTAGCTATGCTATGTAAATGCATTCTGATTCTACAGCAATTTTTTAGATCTTTCAAGTTAAACGCAGTAGGTAAATTAGGAACTTTTGAAGTTAATGTAACAATTGGAAAGGAAGGATCAATGATTTTTATCTCTCCGTCTCCCTTGATCGCTTCAACCTTTATGTACTGGGGAAGCCTGCTTTCTTCTATTTTGGAATGAATATAACATCCCTGAATCTGTTAAAAAAAATATTGTGCTTCTTACAATTAAATATGCTATAATGCATTAATAATTATTATTTTAATGAATTCTTAAAATTGAAAATAAAAATATTTGTATAGTTAATGTATTTCACCTAGTTTAACTATTATAAGTTTTCACCCTATTCCAAGAATATTTTTTAGTCAATTTTGTCCCAAAATCCAATAAATACTTGGTTCCGAAGACTATTTTTAATCCCATGTGTGTGAGAGAGAGAGAGAGAGAAAGACCTAGCTTAGCTCTATCTTGATCTATTAAGGGTCAAGAGAGATTAAACATCGTGAGGTGTAAACCTTTTTTAAAGTTTTTCACTTTAAAATAAGTTTTCACCTCAAGAGACTTGATACCCCTTTAATCTTGATAGAGATAGATATGAGATTAACATGAATCAATGTTTATATATATATATAGCATATATTCATATATAAATTATTTGTTAGTAACCAATTGGTTAATACATCAAATAACCTCATGTCTGTTAAGAACCTAGAGAGATTAATGGTCCTTATGTCTATTAAAAGCCTAGAGAAATTAATTCTCTTCAAGCATAAACCCTTTTTCAAGTATTTTACTTTTAAAAAATTACACCTCAAATAATTTAATCATTTGAAATTAAAATGAATATATATTAATTTTTTATTTTTAAATTATACATGAAATACAAACTTGGATTATATTAAAAAAAATTGAGGAATGAAAAAGACAATTTTTCATATACAATTTATTAGTTGGTAACCACTTGATAAATAGCTCAAGTAATCCATTTACCGACATATAAAAAACTAGGAGTGAGTAGATGAAAAAACTACAATAAATTTGGATAATTTAAATTAAAACCACAACAAGCATTTTCTAAAATTCCGTATTAACGAAATATTTGTTTTATAATTCAAATTTCAACTAAATTGTAGATTTATCGTTTCAAAATAAACAAAAAATGAATTGAATAACGAAATATTAATTTGAATTATAAAATAAATTTAAAAAAATTACTTAATGAATATAATTTTAATAAATAAATAATTTTTTCTTATGTTATATTTTACATAAAAAAATGTTATGATATTTTTAAATGTTATATATAACTTTGTATTAAGAATAAATAAATTACATATTGTTTATAATGGAAGGAAAATATAAAAATTTTAATATAAAAATTATTAGATAAAAAATGTTTATATATCATTTTGTATTAAGAATAAGATAAATTAATTATCTCTCATAATGGAAAATAAAAATATAAGAAAATTTAAATTTAAATTATTTTATTTTTAATTTATATAAATTTATGCTATTTAATATGGACATTCAAATATTCTATTTATTGAAATATTGAAAGATTGGGAATTAAAGATTTTATTTAATTATGCATAGTGAAATATTTAATGTAAATCTTTGAACATCACTTGAATTTATGTTTTATGAGCATTGTTTATTTTTGTCAGTATAAGAATTGGCATCACACTTACAATAATTTCATTTTCTTTGGTATCTTCTTCATGTTTTTACCAACATCTATATTACTTTCCAAATATTTTGAGAATGCCTAAGAGCTCTCTTTCCCATTACCTTATCCTAAGTCCAAGGTCAAGGAGGCACATCCTTTCTTTCCCATTACCTCATCCTAAGTCTAAGATCAAGGAGACACATCCTTTCTAGCATTAATGTTTGGAATACCATTTTTTAAATAGAGTGGGATTTTAAAGAAAACTAGATAGAATATATCATAATCTTTATTATTTTCAAATGTATGCATTAGGGATTATGCTCTATTAACACACTCTTTTATGCATTTAGCATGGTTTGAGAGATAAGTTGAACAAGTAATGCTCTCCATAAAAGTAGCATATTTAGTGGTCTTGATGAGTAATTTCATTTAGTTTCGTGTTTATATAGATCTTGAACATATTAAGTTAAATAATAAACAATATATACATTTAAGTCCATAATGCAAGTAGAATTTTTTGGTAACATTTATAGTATTTTGATAAATTTTATTCTTTCCTAATAAGATTTAAAGTGAACATAAATCTCATTATTAAGTATATGCTCAAAATGTGAACATAAGATGTAGTGCTTATGCATCATATGTAAATATAGATTACATGCTCTTATATTAGTATTCACTAAAACAAATAAAAAATAAAAATAAAAAAGTGTGACTGTGTTTAAAGTTCTATAGTGTCACTCAATGAATAAGTGATGTAATTATTATTAATATAATTATTATTATTATTAATGTAAATATAATTAAAAAAATAGAATATACAAAATGTTTTTATAATTTTTTTGAGAAAGTATCTAGGCAAATCCACCTAAAAAGATATTTAGGCAAATCTACCCAAAGAGATCACATCCTATTGGCTTTTGACCTAGTGACCTCCCATTAGGGAAGTGATTCCACCAATTAAACAACCCTTGGAATGAAAATTTCTTTATAATTAGCTTTTATCACCAAAAAATAAATTTATTAAATTTAAATAAATAAATATAATTTTTATTTTATTTTCAAATTTATATTTAATTTATTATTTTTCAATTTCTTTGGAACTTAAAAATAAAAGTAATCCTTCAAAATTGGATCAGTGCCGGCAACTATATGTAAGATTTGATTTAAGCATTATCTCATTCATATATCTCTTTTAATTTATTTATTTGTGTAAATGTTGTTTTCTAATCTTATTTGATTAGATGCATTGATTTTAGTGTAAAAGTTGTTTTCTAATTTTATTTGATTTCTTGCATTAGATGCATTTATTTGAGTGTAGATGTTAATTTTTGACTTGATGTAATTGGATGTATGATGGTACATTGATTTTTGTGCTACAGTAATTCAACCTATTAATATTGGAGAGAAAGAGAGACAAGGTATGATGTTTACTACAATAGCTCAAGCTAAAGATTTAAATGGTTTACCATTTAACCTTTCTTTTTCATATAATCAATATGAAAAGATGACAAAAGTAACAAGGGTGACCATAAGAATAGTAGAAGAAAATAATTTGAGATTAATCACAACGAAGTCTATTTGTAATTGACTATATTCTTATTATTCACATTTTATATCATTCAACACTATTACATTGTCACTTTATATTCAAAATTTGCATTTCATCATTTTTCATCATTAAAATTATTAACAATATTTATCATGTCAACAAAGTGAAGTAGCTAAGAAAATTTAAAATTAAAATGACTTAATCTGAGACATATTTAGCATATTTAAAATGATTATATTAATATTAACTGAATTTACATATTATTGATAAAATTAATCATATGTTCGTTAGATTTTCTTTGGCCAAACACAACTGAAACCAACCTAGATCTATCAAGCTTCCAGAGGGATCAAATCTATCAGGGTGCAAACCTTTCCTCAAGTTTTACACTCAAAAAATAGATTTGCATCTCAAGAGATTTGATCCCTCTTGAAGCTTGATAGATCCGGAGTTAAGATGAATCTTAGTTATAAAATGAAACTTAAAGTAATTATATTTGAAAATAAATATTAAACTAAAATTATTTTAAATTCGGATTTACCAAACTTTCAAAAAAAATATAAATTTAATATGAATCTAAAATGATACTATGCGCAAATACCATAAAATTTTAAACCACCCTCCTGAAAAATAAACCCATCAAATAAATAACAAACTTATCATCAAAATAACATTACATCATATAACATTTTCCAACATAACATAGCATTTTACAACCTAGCTACCATATATATTCTAAAAGTAATAATTATATGCTATTAAACTCAAACCACCATCATGATAGAAGGGAGGACTTATTTATTCATGTCTCCACCTTCATTTCCCCGTGCTTCCCTCTCTCTTCGCACAAGCAATTCCTCTCTTCTTCCCCTGCAATGCCAGTTCATTCCCTCTTTGTTCTCCTTAGCTCCCTCAGTTCCCCTACTTTATTCGTCATGGATGCTATTGCTCTTTTTCCTAAGGGTCAAACTTGTACTCACTATAAGTCCCTCAAGGTTGCTCTAGACTAGATTCGATCCATGCATATTTCGTATCAGGATAAAATCAAGACAGATATCGCATACCTCTATCATCAACGCAATGAGTATAGAAAACAATTCAAGCAACTCAACAACAGATGTGCTCATTTGGAAAATGTAATATGTGTGTTGCAAGAGATGGTTGCCAAAAACCCGGGAGAATGCTCAAATACTTTGGACTATGGCAATAAAATCCAGAAGACAAAGGAAAATGCAGTCAACAAAGACGAACAGGAATACCAGCTCATGGCTTACTATGACTCTCCTTTCAAAAATTACTCCTTTCTCTTGGATTTATATTTTCAATCATATTTAGCTATGCTATGTAAATGCATTCTGATTCTACAGCAATTTTTTAGATCTTTCAAGTTAAACGCAGTAGGTAAATTAGGAACTTTTGAAGTTAATGTAACAATTGGAAAGGAAGGATCAATGATTTTTATCTCTCCGTCTCCCTTGATCGCTTCAACCTTTATGTACTGGGGAAGCCTGCTTTCTTCTATTTTGGAATGAATATAACATCCCTGAATCTGTTAAAAAAAATATTGTGCTTCTTACAATTAAATATGCTATAATGCATTAATAATTATTATTTTAATGAATTCTTAAAATTGAAAATAAAAATATTTGTATAGTTAATGTATTTCACCTAGTTTAACTATTATAAGTTTTCACCCTATTCCAAGAATATTTTTTAGTCAATTTTGTCCCAAAATCCAATAAATACTTGGTTCCGAAGACTATTTTTAATCCCATGTGTGTGAGAGAGAGAGAGAGAGAAAGACCTAGCTTAGCTCTATCTTGATCTATTAAGGGTCAAGAGAGATTAAACATCGTGAGGTGTAAACCTTTTTTAAAGTTTTTCACTTTAAAATAAGTTTTCACCTCAAGAGACTTGATACCCCTTTAATCTTGATAGAGATAGATATGAGATTAACATGAATCAATGTTTATATATATATATAGCATATATTCATATATAAATTATTTGTTAGTAACCAATTGGTTAATACATCAAATAACCTCATGTCTGTTAAGAACCTAGAGAGATTAATGGTCCTTATGTCTATTAAAAGCCTAGAGAAATTAATTCTCTTCAAGCATAAACCCTTTTTCAAGTATTTTACTTTTAAAAAATTACACCTCAAATAATTTAATCATTTGAAATTAAAATGAATATATATTAATTTTTTATTTTTAAATTATACATGAAATACAAACTTGGATTATATTAAAAAAAATTGAGGAATGAAAAAGACAATTTTTCATATACAATTTATTAGTTGGTAACCACTTGATAAATAGCTCAAGTAATCCATTTACCGACATATAAAAAACTAGGAGTGAGTAGATGAAAAAACTACAATAAATTTGGATAATTTAAATTAAAACCACAACAAGCATTTTCTAAAATTCCGTATTAACGAAATATTTGTTTTATAATTCAAATTTCAACTAAATTGTAGATTTATCGTTTCAAAATAAACAAAAAATGAATTGAATAACGAAATATTAATTTGAATTATAAAATAAATTTAAAAAAATTTACTTAATGAATATAATTTAATAAATATAATAATTTTTCCCTTATGTTATGAATTTACAATCACAAAAGTTATGATATTTTTTAAGTTATATATAACTTGTATAGAATAAAATAAATTACATATTTGTTATAAGGGAAGGTAATTAGAAATTTTTTAACTTAAATTACTTTATTTTTAATTAATATAAATTATTAGATAAAATGTTATATATCATTTTGTATAAGAATAAGATAATTAATTTCTCTTCATAATGGAAAATATATAAGAAATTTAAATTAATTATTTATTTTTAATTTATATAAATTTATGTTATTTAATATGAACATTCAAATATTTTATTTATTGAAATATTGAAAGATTAGGAATTAAAGATTTTATTTAATTATGCATAGTGAAATATTTAATGTAAATTTTTGAACATCACTTGAATTTATGTTTTACGAGCATTGTTAATTTTTCTCAGTATAAGAATTGGCATCACACTTACAATAATTTCATTTTCTTTGGTATCTTCTTCATGTTTCTACCAACATCTATATTACTTTCCAAATATTTTGAAAATGCCTAAGAGCTCTCTTTCCTATTACCTCATCCTAAGTCCAAGGTCAAGGAGACACATCCTTTCTTTCCCATTACCTCATCCTAAGTCTAAGCTCAAGGAGACACATCCTTTCCAGCATTAATGTTTGGAATACCATTTTTTAAATAGGGTGGGATTTTAAAGAAAACTAGATAGAATATATCATAATCTTTATTATTTTCAAATGTATGCATTAGGGATTATGCTCTAATAACACACTCTTTTATGCATTTAGCATGGTTTGAGAGATAAGTTGAACAACTAATGCTCTCCATAAAAGTAGCATATTTAGTGGTATTGATGAGTAATTTCATTTAGTTTTGTGTTTATA
The DNA here is from genome assembly GCA_000404065.3 of Pinus taeda. Classification (NCBI taxonomy): domain Eukaryota; kingdom Viridiplantae; phylum Streptophyta; class Pinopsida; order Pinales; family Pinaceae; genus Pinus; species Pinus taeda. Next base: position 6,049 of record APFE030327276.1, on the reverse strand, counting down.
TAGATCTTAGTTAAATAATAAACAATATATACATTTAAGTCCATAATGCAAGTAGAATTTTTTGGTAACATTTATAGTATTTTGATAAAATTTATTTTTTCCTAATAAGATTTAAAGTGAACATAAATCTCATTATTAAGTATATGCTCAAAATGTGAACATAAGATGTAGTGCTTATGCATCATAGGTAAATATAGATTACACACTCTTATATTAGTATTCACTAAAACAAATAAAAAATAAAAATAAAAAAGTGTGACTGTGTTTAAAGTTCTATAGTGTCACAAAATGAATAAGTGATGTAATTATTATTAATTAATTTTTATTATTAATTAATGTATTATATAATCTTAAAAAAAATAGAATATAACAAAATGTTTTTATAATTTTTTTTGAGAAGTATCTAGGGCAAATCCACCTAAAGATATTTAGGCAAATCTAACCTCAAGAGATCACATCCCTTGGTTTGCACTGTGACCTCCTTGAGGGGTGTATCCACCAATTAAACACCCTTGGAATGAAAATTTCTTTATAATTACTTTTTATCCCAAAAAATTAAACAATTTTATTTAAATTTATTAACTTTTTAAAATAAATAAAAATATAAATTTTTATTTATTTTCAATTTATATTTAATTTATTATTTTTCATTTCTTTGAAACTTAAAAATAAAAGTAATCCTTCAAAATTGGATCAGTGCCCGCAACTATATGTAAGACTTGATTTAAGCATTATCTCATTCATATATCTCTTTTAATTTATTTATTTGTGTAAATGTTGTTTTCTAATCTTATTTGATTAGATGCATTGATTTTAGTGTAAAAGTTGTTTTCTAATTTTATTTGATTTCTTGCATTAGATGCATTTATTTGAGTGTAGATGTTAATTTTTGACTTGATGTAATTGGATGTATGATGGTACATTGATTTCTGTGCTACAGTAATTCAACCTATTAATATTGGAGAGAAAGAGAGACAAGGTATGATGTTTACTACAATAGCTCAAGCTAAAGATTTAAATGGTTTACGATTTAACCTTTCTTTTTCATATAATCAATATGAAAAGATGACAAAAGTAACAAGGGTGACCATAAGAATAGTAGAAGAAAATAATTTGAGATTAATCACAACGAAGTCTATTTGTAATTGACTATATTCTTATTATTCACATTTTCTATCATTCAACACTATTACATTGTCACTTTATATTCAAAATTTGCATTTCATCATTTTTCATCATTAAAATTATTAACAATATTTATCATGTCAACAAAGTTGTTGGACACCTAATCCTAAATGGGTTAGTGTGGAAGTCGAATGGACAAAAGGAGTCCAAGAGACTTTGGGATGTGAATCCCAACGGTCACCATATTGTACTATAAATGTATATCAATTGTTAATAAAATTGTACAGCACGATTTATCTTTCCTATCTTTCTCGCTCCCCATGTGTGTTTATCAAAAGTGAAGTAGCTAAGAAAATAAATGACTTACTCTGAGACATATTTAGCATATTTAAAATGATTATATTAATATTAAATGAATTTACATATTATTGATAAAATTAATCATATGTTCGTTAGATTTTCTTTGGCCGAACACGACTGAAACCAACCTAGATCTATCTTAATTGGATATATCAAGCTTCGAGGGGGATCAAATCTCTCATGGTGCAAACATTTCCTCAAGTTTTGCACTCAAAAAATAGGTTTGCACCTCAAGAGATTTGATCCCTCTTGGCGCTTGATAGATCTGGAGTTAAGATGGATCTTAGTTATAAAATGAAAATTAAGATAATTATATTTGAAAATAAATATTAAACTAAAGTTATTTTAAATTCAGATTTACCAAACTTTCAAAAAAAATATAAGTTTAACATGAATCTAAAATAATACTATGCACAAATACCATAGACTTTTAAACCACCACCCTCCTGGAAAAAAAAACCATTAAATAAATAACAAACTTATCCTCACAATAACATTACATCATATAACATTTTCCAACCTAACATAGCATTTTACAACCTAGCTACCATATATATTCTAAAAGTAATAATTATATGATATTAAACTCAAACCACCATCATGATAGAAGGGAGGACTTATTTTTTCATCAGCATGCTCCGAGATCGAGATCCGGGTCGATGTACACAGATAGACACTGATTAAATATGTAACACAGTTTCTGTGGGTTCAACATTAATTTCTACGTGACAGTAGAGGATTGAAAAAGAAATATACATATTATTTATACGACAAATCCTTGGGACTAGATTTAAAAAGAGGACCTATTTTTAGGATTTGGAGAGCACCATGAGCACTTGAAGGAAAGGCAACTTGACGATCCTGTAGCTAGCGAAGCCTGATCTCTGGAACAGCCCTTTATATTCTTCCTCGCTTCTTTCCTTCCCTCCCGTTGTATAAATCATCATTGTTATATCAAATAACAATCCCAGTCGCCTCAACATGCTTTGATCTTCCTCAACAACTGCCTCCACAACTATGACCTTTCCATTTGTTGGAGTTGCCTCGTAGCATCTTCTCAGCAATTTCACACACTCTTCATCCTCCCAATCATGCAAAATCCACTGCAATAACAATAATTAAAGAACTTAGCCCTCGGAAATTATAATAATAACAAGTTAATTTGCTACGGAAATGCAAAACCATAGAAGAAATAGTGACCTTCATCATGACTGCATCGGCAGAAGGTATGTGCTCGAACATATTTCCCTCCATATGCTCCACCCCTGCAACACTCCCTCGTTCCCAGTCATAAATCATCATCAACATGCTATCATGTTATATATATCAACACATTTATTATATTACTGGTGACCAACATTACAAATCTAATTACCAGTTATGGGAGGCGCAGTGGCAATGACATGAGGGAGATCGAGATTAATGCCATGAATATGTGGATGTTCCTTCACAATGATGGACAAGGCAGAGCCCATGCCTCCTCCAACGTCCACCAGCGTTTTCATACTCTGAAATCCATCATCATACATCTTCGCCACGGAAGCCATGACAGCGCTACTGTTAGTGGCCATGGCCTTGTTTAAAGTCTGGTTGGTTTGAGGATTTTTGCCATTATATTCCCAGGGACTCATACCATAAGCTTTGTTGAAGGGGTAGCAACCTTCCAAGACAGAATCGCCCAAATATTGATAAGCCTCCAGGTAGACCTTGTCGGCTGCGAGAAGCAGAAAAGGCGCACAGGATTGCTGGTTTCCATCCTGCACCAGCAGCTTCGAAATGGCGGTCGAGCCGTACTTTATTTTCTTCGGGTTTGCGTCACCTTCCTGATCGGCTTCTCTTTGTTCAGTAAAAACGCCATAAGATGCAAGAAACCTCAGAATTCTGTAGAGGTATCCCAAATTCACATGCGAATTACCAGTAGATGTGGAATTAGCAGTAGCAATGTGAGAAGCAATTTGGTCCACGGAAAGAGGGCCTCTTTTGGCGATAATGTCGGGAATTTTGAGCGACACGGCTTCTTTTAAAGCCATGGGCTTGGCAGCAGAGAGTATCATCTCGTAAAGTTGGACTTCATGGATTGTTGCATATTCAACTGATGAGTTGATCTGTTGCCCGCCATTAGTCAAAACATGATCTGTCGAGTCCATAGAGGCTGCCATGTGAGCAATATGTAATGGAGCTTCAATGACCTGGAGTTCATAATTGTAGGAGCTGCTGATCCATTTATATAGTAAAAAGATTTTAAGCCTCCCTCAGCAGGAGTGACCAGTCAATGCTATCTAGATCTATGCCTTCCCATCGATCAACAGAGGTCTTCATTTTGGTTATTTTTCCTTACCCACCTTGACCAAATTAGATCGATCCTCACAAAGAAATTCACGATTCTAGACCAAATCAGATCTGGATCATTGGGAACACTGCAGGAGCCCCTAGAGTTTCGGTGTGATAATCCAATTGTAGCATCTTTACCTATACAGGCCATTGCCAAAAAAGTATTGTGAAGTCATTATTCAAAACCCAGAAGATAAATTTCAGTGTAAAATATACCCCAAAAAAGTTTGAAATGTAAAATAGTTATTATTATCCAATTTTAAAATCACAACTAAGTCTATAGAGGCATACATACCCTAGCTTCAATTTTGAACATGTGACCTCTTAAAAAAACCATACTCTTAAACATCAGGCCCACTCAAATGGTATACTATTTGAAATGTTTTAAATGTTTTAAATTATATACGGTATACTATTTAAATGTTTTGAAATTGAAATGTTTTAAATTATATACGGTATACTATTTAAATGTTTTGAAATTGAAATGTTTTATTTTATAATTTTTACATTTTTTTTTAATAATTTCTGCAATTCCGAAAAAATAGCGACCTATTACGTGAGCGAAATGTATTCATAATTTATACGTTTGCGAAAAGCTAGCAAACCATGTGGATGTAACTAGCACATATGTGCCTCAAAAAGTGTGACCGCTGCCTCAAAAATTGTGATATTCCTTGAAAATAGTGAGACTACTTTGGGAAGTGTGTAACTAGATGAGCACGAGTAGAATCATCTATAAGGGATTATGGCCATAGTGTGGAAAATACATAACAAAAGAGAGGGTTGATGTGGGGAACATAGGTGTGCTAAACCATGGGTGTGACAACCTTTGTGAAGCTTAATCACCTTTTACATAGCAATAAGTGAGTAATTAGGGCTAATGTAAATCGTGTGCCCTAATAGATACATCCCAAGATGCTCAAATACTTACCTAGGACATCAATGCCCAACATGATGAGAATTATCACCACCAAGGGATAGTCAACCAAAGAAATAAAACCAAACACCTTGAGAATGGAGTCTAAAAGGACTTTCCATGTCCATCCACCATAGGGGATCCAAGCCACCGCTAGCCAACACTTGTACATCAACTCATCCCACAAGCCCATATACATAGAAATCATCACACTTTACAGATATCAACATGATCACATCTTGTGAAAGAAAATGTAGGGTGCACTGCAAAGGATCCAAGGTGTAATAGATGGCTCCAACTAGGGGACATGTGCTCATCTTAAGATTGCATGAGAAATCTAGAATCTCTAAAAGCCTATAAACTTGAAACATTCTCACCAAATGGATATTAAATGCAAGGGAGAGATAACGACATAAGTTCCTTATCCCTTCCTTGAGAGAAGTAAATTCATGTGTGAAGGAAATAAATGAAGCATATACACAGTAAATTCATGCATGAAGGAAATAAATGAAGCATAAAAACCATCTTTTAGAGAATTTCATATGATGTGAGCATAATTTTCCTTTTATTCAAATAAAATAAATTTATAAATTCAAATAAAATGAAACACACAAGTAAATATAATGCCAATGCTAAAGAGTTTATTCATCCTACCCTAATTTAACATAGGATAAATAACATGCTTAGTAAAACCATAAACCTAACATAACCATTTAATAATCTCAACCATACTGTAAAGTCTACCTATGTGTTTGTTCACAAACCAAAATAATGTAACATCAAACCTTGAGTAGACATATGTCGCAACTTCCTTCACCATTTGGACAAAAATTGAGGTAGGATTATGATCAAGTGAGGAAATACCAATGGCATGTCAAGGTTTACTTGTATTGCTACAACCTTCTTCAATCAAGAGGTGGATGGGGTTGACGTAGCAATATTTCTTAATGTAACCATAGGGTAACTCATTAATGTTACTCATAAAATCATCAGACAAGAGGGGCTTTGTTGGTGGGTTGAAAAGAAACACACAAGAAGATTCTTTCCCTTCTTTACTTTTCTTGATCACATTTTTAGATAAATTATATGGAAACTAAAATATGAAGTAACATGACTTATGGCTAGCATTCCAAAGCGAGTGATTATATTTGTCTTCAAGAACATTGTGATCACCTTTAAGATATTGAAATTGCAAAAATTCACAATTCAAACATGTGATTTCAATAAATCTCGACTAAATTCTAAACAAATTCCACAAAAAATATATCTAAAAAACTCCAAAATATATAATAGATAAACTTACACTTATTCACATTC